>PVJO010015291.1:0-45409 GCA_004026905.1 Hystrix cristata | reverse complement strand
TTAAAACATGAGCCAAATTAAACATTTGCTCCTTTAAATTGTGGATGTTGGGCATTTTGTCCCAGCGACAGTGAAGCTGATTACAGTAAATAAGGCTCATCTTCCAATGAAGGATTCAGGCCCAATGGCACGTGTGTCAGGGAGGTAGTATATGGGTCATGGCAATTCAAAATCTTGCAAGGAATCTTAGTACAAAGTTCTACGGGCTACATACAGCCTGACTCTGTCCACATCTCCAGCGTCAGGTCATACTGCACATTCCTGTGCTCTCTCTGTCCTGAATACCCTGCCCATCTTTAAATTTCTCTCTGCCATGCTTCCGCTTGACAGAGGGTATTTTCTCTGCTATATCCAGTCTCAGAAATGATTTTTCTTCTCCAGAATTTTTCTTCTTTGTCCAGAATTACTTTCCTTCAAATTTTGTTTCAAATGATACATCCTTGGGGAAGTTTTTCCGAGTACATCACAAGATCCTTTGCCTTTCTTTTTCCAGAGTCACTGATTCGCACTTCATTGTATGGTTCCTAATTTTCCCATTCTATCCCTAGTGCTTATCAGAGAACTAGCAGTTGATGGACACTGCACAGTTACTGAATGTATGAGCGACAAAGTCCCGCCCATATGTAAAGCAAGACCCAAGCCCTCCCACTCAGCACATCCTTCTCCACTCTATCCTATTTTTATTGCTTCATGTTTATTTTTCCTCCTTAATAACAATGCCTACTTCCACCAAGCCCTGAATCATTAGATAGTTAAATGTGTGCAGTTTTCTTTTTTTTTTTTTTCCTTAAGGCCAATTACAGGCCGTGGGCGTGATTATCCTGTACAGTCACTCAGAACCTGTCTAAAGAGCAACATGCATCTGTAGGGAAATACTGTTTCCCAGGATTGGGGCTGAAGATTGCAACGACAGCCTTCAAAACAAAACAACAACAACAAAAATCACAAAACTCAGGTGAAAATTTTCCCCCCAAATTTGTAAAATTGTAGTATTTACAATATATCTTGTCAATGTAATAGCATACCAATTAATGAAGAAATCTCAATTTATTTAACTCCTACTTCAATTTGTTGTTCTATGAACTAATATTGTATTTAGGTTGACTAGATATTCTCAAAAGTTTATAATCACAGACTCTTCTCTTGTTTATGTTCTCTGACTGAAATATAGTTTATCTTAGGATTAGATGTCATTGTAGATCCTTTGGCATACATTTTTCTTTCAGATGTGGCTTCCTAGCTAACATAAAACACTAGTGAAATATATCTTTATTTTTCATGGACATCAGATACATTAATTTGGACACATGAGCCAGATTTAAACATACTCTTGATTAAACTTCTGTAAGTGGTGATGTTTTCTCAATATAATTTTTTTCAAAACATATTTGGAAGGTCTACCAAGAGCTATTATCAGGGAATGTTATTTGCTCTGGCCATTTGGCTCTTCAAAAATATATTATTAGACATTCTGTTGGCACAATTAATTTGATCACTAAAAAGAAACAAAACAAAAAAATCGTAACATTTAAGACTGTAAAATGCCTGCAACTTACAATGAGCAGTTAACTATCTAACCTGTCTGAACTTTGTTTCCCATAGCTACAATTAAAGCTGGCCAAGCTAAGGAGTAAGATACATTTATAGAAAGATGAATTAAATCTAAAAAAGTGTAGTTTATTTGAAACTGAGCAAAAGCAAATGAGAGATTTATGATATTGACATTTTGTGTATAACATAATCTGCATTACCAAGAACCCTTATACAAGTATGGAAAAGAAAAACTCCCTTGCAAATACTTTAGTTACCCCAAAATGAATTGAAAAGTCATACAGTCATCATCTAAATCATTACTCAGTTTAATCTTTTTTCAACACTGTTCATTTGGAGGGAAAACATTTTTAGATGGTTTTTATTTTGCTCAAGAAAAAGTAGAAAACTTCTTATATAAAAAGAAATGGTGATTGGTTCAGCAATTTTGTTTAGTGACAATTTAAGAAGGATACTATTGCTTACAAAATAGTTTGTTCGACACATGATTTCTGCTATTTAGATTTTCCTAATCTCTAAAGGTCAGTTGTGATCCAGTCATAAATTTTGAGAGTCTAAATCTTGCAATATTTTTTATTCTCTAATTTAGTATGGGGTGGGTTAGGACAGGTGGTCTAAATTAAGGCCAGAAATAGGAGGATACTGGGGGGTGCAGCGACTCACGTGCCACACTGACCAGGGCAGAGGAGCGATGGGGGAAGAAAGAAGAGAGTCACGCAGGACAGCTGGGACCGGATGGAGCCATCAGCCTGATGAGCAGAACGGCCGCCCCTGCAAAGCGCAATCTTTATTTATAGGCCTCAGCGCAATCGTCACCTGTGAGCTTCAGCAGGGCGTAATATAAAAGCAACATGCCGAGTCTTTTGAAACAGAGGTAAACAACTCGCAAAACATAACCAGAAGGCCACGTCCGCTTGTGGCATTATCAAGAACTAGCAGTACAGGGAAATGGGCGCAGAATAAGCTTTGGACCTGCAGCCCTGCCAGCCAGGCCTGTTACTCTGCAAACCCAGTACAAACAAGCTTTCTCGCCGTAGGACCCTGTCCACTAAGGCTACAGGTGAGGAGCCAGGATCGTTTCCTTGAAATGCGCCCTCTCTAACCAGGTGAAGGCGATCTGGGGAAACGCGGGTGCGCGCTGTATAACTCCTAAGTCTTTCTGTGACGGCCGGCTGGTGGGCGCAAAGTTATTGTTGGCTTCTGATGGGGGTGCAGTGAAAAACACCAGAGTCTAGACGACAAGCAAAATGGTTGCATAGAAACTCTAAATTGCTATTGTTTGCTCACAAAATTTCTTTTGCAAAAATATGATATTTGTGCATTACCGTTAAATGTCCAACATAATTTTTTTTTTTTTTTTTGGTGCTGGGGATTGAACTCGGGTCCTTGTGCTTGCAAGGCAAGCACTTTAACCACTGAGCTAAATCCCCAGCCCGATGTCCAACATAATTAACATTGTATATAGTTCACTGACCTGTCTGTGTGAAATAATTTTTATGTCTACGTGCATAAAAATGAATAGCTTTGTATATTTCCCTCCATTCTAATTAAAGTTAGGAAAAAAATTTTCTTTCCATAGGACACGTTTGTCCAGTAAGAATACCGTTTGATTCCAGTTTCAAAAATTGTTCAGTACTTTCAATTTCTTTCTTTTAGGCAGAAGTATATTTCGACAAGCTAGTGTTGTCATAGCTAGTACATCTTATATGCTAACTGAATAGCAGCTTCAAATGCTGAGGTCATATCAAGTGAGAAAAATAGAACATAAGACATGTTTTGGTTCATAAAGCATTAAAATCCAGCTACTACATGAAAGATCAGGTATTTTCTTTTTATTGTTGGCCTGACTTTTTGTCCAAAGAAGTCATAGGAAGACCAAACTAATGGACTAAGTCGCCAATCAAATGTAAATTATATAAATTTGGGTACAAGTTATTTTCTACAACTGCATTATTTCCAACTGAGTTGATACCAAGCTGGGTTTTCCCCTTTTGCTTCAACCTTTAGCCGTTCCTTACATGAACAGGTGTTAACAGAAGCAGCCGCTTCCCAGATAGAATTGGATGCCCCTTAATCTTAAAAACTGAAACAGGAGCTGGGGATTTAGCTCAGTGGTTATAGTGCTTGCTCCACAAGCACAAGGCCCTGAGTTCGATCCCCAGCATCAAAAAAAAAAAAAAAAAAAAAAAAAAAAAAACAAAACAACCCCAAAAACTGAAACAGAGTGGGAAAGATGCAACCACAAGCCTCTGCCCAGAGAGCTCCTACTCGCTGTGTTCCCTAGACTGAAACACAAAACCTTAAGGCTCTATCCTACCTACCACAAGAGCAAAACTGATGAAGGGGGCAGGGACAGAAAGATATCTTACTGCCCAAGTATCTGTACTTGAAAAGCCATCTTTCCCTTATTAAATTACTTTTCCAACTTTGTCAAAAGTCAACTGGGCATATTTTTATGGGTCTGTTTCTGGGATAGCTGTTCATCTTTTTGCCAATATACAATCTTGATTATGTTCGCTGTATGTATAATAAATATTGAAATTAGGTAAACTCACTTTTTCTTTTTTCAAAATTAGCTATACCTCATTGCTTTATCCTTCCAGTATAAATTTTAAAATAAACTTGTATTTAAAATAAAATCTTGCAGGAAATATGGTATTCCTCATGAATACAGACGTAAGAAGATCATAAATATATCACAAATAGAATTCAGCACTGTATTAAAAGAATTATACATCACCACCAAGTGTGGTTTATTCTAGGAATGCAAGGCTGGCCTAATATTTGGAAAGCATTATAATTTACCATATTAAAAGACCAAAGGGAAAAAATCATACAATCATATCAATCAATGCACAGGAAATATTTGACAAAATTCAATACATACCCAAGACCTGAATGTCTTTGAGTTTATCCTGTTTGTGATTTGGTCAGCTTCTTAAATATCAGAGTTTAAATTCCTTGCCAAATTTAAGGAGTTTCTATCTATTATTTCTTTGACTATTTTTCACCCTTATTCTATTCTTTTCCTTTCTCTTGAAAACACCAGTGATATAAATGTTAGCTCTTCTGTTATAGTCGCACAGATCTCTAACTCTGTTCAGTTTTTTCAATTTTCTCTCTTTTTTTTTTTTTTTTTTACATTGGATGATTTATATTTTGTCGAATCTTCCAGATCACTGATTTTCTTGTCTTGCTTACTACTGTTGGGGCTCTCCACCGAGATTTCCATCACTATATTTTTTTAGTTCTAAAATTTTCCTTTGGTTCTTCTTTCAATGTTTTATTTATCTGTGAAAACTTTATATATTTTCATGTGTTTAAGCATATTCATAATTATTCACTTATGTATTTTATCATGGTGATTATAAAATCTTTTTCAGCTCATTGATGTCTCTTTCATCTTAGTGTTGACATTTACTGATTGTCCTTTTTCATTTACTTGAAATCATCCTGGCCCTTGTGATGATGGTGATTTTTTATTCAGACCTGGACATTTTTGTATTATGTTATGAGACTCTGGATTTTATTTCTACCATCTGTTTTAATTGATTTCCTCTCTCAGAAGAAGGGTAAGAGGGTCACTTTCTTGTTACTGCTAAGGTGGAGGTAGAAGTCTAGATTCTCCATTCGGCCTCCCAGGACACCAAGAATGGGTGGAAAGTCCTTGTTACTGTGGGGTTCGGTGTGAGTTTCTGCTCACACCTCCACTGATACTAGGATGAGGATGGTCTCATTACTAACGGATGATGCTGTGTGCTAGGCCTCCTCTGATCCCTTCCCAGCTGGTGAGGGGAAGGCATGCCACATTCTGTCATGGTGCTAGGTGGAAGTTCAGGTTCAGCCTTTGATCTCCACTGACTCATGGGGACAAATGGTGGGAACTCATGACTCGCTGGAGCAGTGGCGGGATGAAAGTCTCACCTCACTATTGGGCTTTGGTGGATACCCTGGTGGGGATTTGTAGAGGCCTTATCATAGCTTAATCAGCATAGATATTTGGGATGCTTCATCAACCCTGTTTGCACAGGTGGAAGTAGAGCAACTGTTTTCTCTATGGTTTTCGAGTGGAGTAAAGAAGTTACTGTCTAAAGTTTTCTGTCTTGCTAGCCTTCCCCTTTCCTAGTCCTTTGGTTAGAAGTAGTAGGTTTTTTGTTTATTCATTCATTTTGTTTTTGTCTGGGCTTTTTAGCATTTTCAGATTGCTGTCTTCTTCAGTTGCAAATATGAGATATTTAGTGCAAAACAAAATGCAAGGAACTCACAGCTTCGTTGTTTCTGGAGTCTCTAGTTTCCCAGCTGGTCTTCTGTCCACCTTCCAAGTCTTCTTACACGTAATGCCCAGTATTGTAGTTGTACTTAGCAGAAAGAATAAGGCAGATATTTTTACTCAATCTTCTTGGAAGCTGAGATCAGTCAATATACTTTTTGATTGATGTATTTTTATTCAACACACACCCTTTTCTTGAGTTCAATAAATAAATGACTCAGTATTTCAGAACATGGACACACTGAAAATATATATCTAGAATCTAAACACTTTTCACTTTCAGCACTGCTGCCGCTGGGGTTGAAACCACCACCAGTCTCTTATTGGAATTAGTGCAATAATCTGATGATTTCTCCCCATCTTAGAATTTCCTGTCTATGCTCATAACATAATCCAGAGAGGCCTTGTTAAAACTTTAGGTTTATCACTGTCAAAAATCTTTCCAGATCTCTCATCACCTTCAGAATAAAAACCAAAAAAGTCTATGCAGCAGCTCACAAGGCCCTGTGCACGCTCCCCCTACCCATCTCTTTGCCTCATTTTCTCCTAGTTTCCTCCCCACTCCCTCTGATGTAGCTGTACTGTTCCTCTCACTTTAGGCACATCCTGGCCTCAGGAGTCTTGCACTTAGTCTTTCCTTTCTATAGGTATCCACATGTTTAGCTCCTTTACACCCTGCAGATATTCACTCAAGTGTTACATGCTCAGGCCTTCCTAAGTCCTGTGTTTAACACTGAAACCATTTCTTACTCCCTATGCACTCCACACCAACTTCCCTTTCTAATGTATTGTACACCAACTCCCTACACACTCCACACCAACTTCCCTTTCTAATGTATTGTATAATTTACTAATTTATTTTGTTATTTTCCACCTCTCTCCATTAAAATATCAGCTTGTGTTTTATTTGGGCATAGTGTGTTCTCCGCTATTTTACTGCTGTTTTGACAGTATCAAGAACAGTGCTGGACTTAGAGTAAGTGCATCATCATGTATCTGCTGAATGAATAAATGATCTCCGTGTCCAGGGTTCACTGACGCTGAAATACTCTATGGTACAGTAATACCTCCAGGGTCTAATGACAACAACTCTGGTGGCATAAGACGAACTCTATCTATTACATGTTCCTTTGGAAGCATTTACACATGGATTTCTCTTTTAAAGTTATACCAGTACATGGCAAAATTGTAAAAAGTCTTTCTCTGTTTCCTTTTATCATTCCCATTCTAGACCCACTACCAACTATACAGTTTTCCCAATAATCTCCAGGCTTTTAAAAAATGAAATCTGATCAGTCCAGTGAATTATCGTCAGGGCTGGTCTTGACAAAACTCTTGTAGGATCCCAACTCTCTGGGAAGCTGAGATAGGAGAATCACAAGTTTAAGCCCGGCCCGGGAAACTTCAGGTCTTCAAAAAGAAAATATGTTTTTAAAAAGTTTGGGGATGTAGCTCAGTGCAGAGGCCCTGAGTTTGGTCCCCAGTATCACCACAAAATAAAAATATTCTTCTAATAAGTTACGTTAGAGGTCAGCAGTCAGGGAGTACCCTTGTTCACGGTCCAGTGTTACATGCTCATCTGTGCTAGACAAATTGCCCGGGAGGATCTTTTCAACAGCAGCCAGCAAACAAGGCAGATGGTCAAAGGGGAATAGACTCTGCTATGATATGTTACACAACTCTGGAGCTCTGTAGAAAATTTTATGTATTCAAAACTAAAATCTTGAAATCCTTCCTTTAACTGTTCCATGTATATGCAAGCTACCTACTTAGCACACACCTTAGAAAATAGAATCACATCTCAGCACACTTATCAGTAGGACCTGTGACCTCATAGACATTTTGGCCAGGAAGGGACTTTGCTCCCTAAGAAGTTAAGAATCTGTATAATAGGTATGAAATGGTTTGTTTTAACTAACTTATACTTTTGAAATGAAACCGAATATCAAAGCAGAAGGGCTTTCCTCTAGGGTTAAACATGTCAGAAAAGTGGCAAAGCCCTTTGCTTTGAAGCTAATCCTGGAGGGAACCTACATGATCCCCTTGAGAGTCCTTGGGGTTGGGGGATTCTGTGTCTGAGATATAGCTCCACTACAGTGCTTTCCTGAACTCCCTTGGAAGTTTGCAAAGACAAAGGGAAAATGTCAGACCAACTGCTGCGCAGCTTGACAGGTAAGGGACACAGTTCACAATTGGTGTGATTTTAGATTTTTGGTCAGAATTCTGTGTTTGGCCCTGTGTTTGGGAAAATGTTTACAATACACTGGGTATAATCAAGCTCATTGTTTAATCTCTCATTTTGTACTTAATATGATAAATACATCCTAAACTTCAGTGACAAGAAACTTTCAAAATACAACAAAAATGATGAGAAAAATAACATTAAGCTTATTTTCTTTCCTAGAAAATTTCTATCTCATTCAACAGCTATTTGTTATTATGTTGTTTGGTGCGCTCTTCCCCCATATTTAGAAATGAAAGGAAAAACCATTATATATAAATAAACCATGATAAAATTACTAAAGGCCAAAGAAACAGGGAGATGATTTAATATGTGTATATTTAATTTTGGACAAGTGAGATCAATCTCAGATTTCACCAGAGTCTTTTGTTTTCTTCAGATTTTTTTTTTTCCTTATGGGACACCAGGTGATTTTTCAGGAAACCTCTATTTACTTTTCGTTGCACGTCTCCGTAAGGAGAGTGAAAGAGTTTGACTTTTGTTAGTGACACATAAGCAGGCGCTATTAGGCAAAAGGCACATACAAATAGTTAAATTTTCTCTGTTCTTCTACCTTGTGGAACATTCTTTTCTAATTGACTAAGCTTTTAATTCCTATGATTAGAGTACAACATTACCTAAATTGAAAGGAAGTAGATTAAATAGTAGCATATCTGAACTAGATGAATTATCTGCTGATGAGAATAGAATGACAAGCAATTACTATGCTTTTTTATCTTTATTTGCCCAATTATCTTTACTTGTTTAATTATTTTAGATAGAAAATGAGGCCAATAAAATTTTCAAGATAGAAATTTGCATCATTTTAGTGCATCTAATGATAAACATCAGCCACGTAAAAGAACCCAGAAGCAATGTCTACATTTAAAAAGTCAGTTTTATAATATCTTTTTGCTAATATTTAATGTACTTACTGTCAGGACCATATGAGCCACGGTGGATCTGGGCCAATCATCAATCCAAATGCTTGAAAGGGCTCATGCGCTATATTTTTACTTTCCCCCTTCGCTCTCCCTGTAATAACACCTGGGGCTGTGCATTTCGAGAAATGAAACACTAAGTTGCGCGGCCACCAAGATCAGAGGAGAATGCGACTCTGCCAAATGCTGCTAATGAAGGGCCTGAGACTTCTTCGGCAGCAAGCAGCAACGCCCAGCAGACGAGTCTGTACTGAATCGAGGCTTCGTGAGCTCAGCGCCGTGACTGCTCAGTGTAACTCTAGTGTCTAGACCTGCGCCTGCCACACTGTAAGGAGACAATCAAAAGTAAGTACAAAGGTACAAAAGTAAGTACATGTGGGAATTAATTTGTTTTCACTGCACATCCTAACACTCAGTCTTTTCCTCCTTATGTCTTCCAGGAAAGAAAAGTTTATTTCACATAAATGCTCTAGTATAAGACTAGAGGCTGGAAAGCCAGGCAGAGTTAAGGAAGCATGTGGTGTGATTTATTTCTGTGAGGGAGACCCCGTTCACATGCGGGAGGGTTTCTGAGTACAGCGGATGGTCTAAATGCTGGTCTTTGCAGATAGCAGGCACCAACTACATGATTTTGCACAACACACTAGCCTCTGTCACTTTTAATTTTATTTGCACACTAAATGCCAGTCTTTACATGAGGTAATGTAAAATCAAGCAATTATTGAAAACATGAATTCACTGTTGTCATGTAATACTAGGTGTGAATTGTTTTACAATACTCTGAGACTAGAAAGTTTACACTGTTTCATTTGTGTCAGTCAAATGAATTCTAGTGTCATGTCCTAACTTGTCAAGTTTGTGTGAGATTCAATTATAAGTACGTTTTAGGAGGCCCCTCTGACTCATTTTAGGAGGCCCCTCTGACTCCTTACCGGTAGTCTCTTATGTTGACCAGAAAATGAGGGTCATGTCACTACATCTGCCGTGTGTTGCTCCTGCTCTGGGGCTCACTGGCATCCTCCCCAAGGTCCTGCTACAGAGATCTTTAACCTGCTCCCGAAACATCTGTGCTTACGGGCCTGCCTCAGTGGGCACTTCACAGCCAACACCCAGGGTAAGGTACCAGGTATAGCTGGGGCACACACGTCTGCCCCTCATAGAGACCCGCTAACACCCACTGTTTTAGTTACTTTTCTCTCGTTGTTGGGACAGAATACCCGATACTCAAAGTTAGGGGAAGAAAGGTTTATTATCTCACAGTCTGCAGAGGTTTCAGTCTATAGTCCGCTGGGTCCGAGGCAGGGCGGCATGGCAGAGGCAGGGCGGACCGGCATGGCAGACCGGCAGCAAAGTAAAGTATGCAAGGAATGTACGCAAATAAGCAATGCAAACAAGCAGCTAGTTAGCTTCTTCCTGTATCTTTATCTAGGCTACCTGCCCCCAGGGCGGCCCACACTCCCACCCCCAATCTCAGTCTCACATCCTTGATCCCAGCAGAACCATGCCAAACTGATCAATGGATTAATTTAGTAATCACACACTCTAGATCCAGCTATCTCTTACCACATGAGGCTTTGGGGGGACATCTAGACACAAACCATAACACCCACCATCTCCCCGAGGTTGAAAAGGTGGGTACGCTTGCTCTTTTGTGTCGCCCATCCCACCCTATCACTTCTCTGTAGAGATTTTCTTCTTCAGCTCTCAGCATCAACTTCTTTTTCCTTTGCCACATATAATTCACCTCCCAAACAAACAATTGAAGACAAAGAGATGTCCTAGGATAGGAGAGGAGGCTTGAAATATTTCTTTTTGACTTTGAGAACCCGATGCTTTAAGCACTTTCTGGAGACAAAGGAATTCAGACTCAGGAGAGAAGTACTTGGCTGCATTTTGGGATAAGTGGGTAAAAATACCTCTAAATCCTACTGTAGTATCAACAACCAAACACTTGTATTTTGGTAAGTTATGTAGGCAATAAAGACCTCAGCCAGAAAATATTTCATGTTTCGGGTTTCACTGGTAGAGTCCACCTCCTGGCCATGAGGAAGAGTCTCACGTCAGCGTGGCCTTCCTGGTTGTCTTAGTTACTTTTCTCTCATTGCTAAGACAAAATACCAGACACTCAAAGTTAGGGGAAGAAAGGTTTATTTAGCTCAGTTTGTGACGGTTTCAGTCCACAGTCAGCTGGGTCCGAGGCAGGGTGGCATGGCAGACAGGCAGACGTGAGCAAGGTAAGCAAGGGATGCAAGCAAGTGGGGGCTAACCAGCTTCTTCCTGTAATTTATATCTTATCTAAAATACCTGGCTTTAGGGTGGGCAGTACTCCCACCCTTAATCCTAATACCCTTAATCCTAGTGTCACATCCTTGATCCCAGAAGAACCATGCCAAAGCAATCCGTGTGAACTAATTTAGTAATCACACACTCTGGATCCAGCTGCCTCTTACCACATGAGGCTTTGAGGGGACATCTAGACACAAACCATAACACTGGTAATTTCCCCATGACTCAGAGCCTGGCCCTTCCCTGCAGAGATCCTGCCTAGAGGCTGACTCCCGTTACAGACAACAAAGATTCTGATTTAGAAGGCAAAATGTTGACTCAATTTTAAATCAGAAATAAAAGTGGCAACTGGATCAGACACTTATTTGAACAGACCAGTAAATTCACTCCCCATAGACAGTTTTCACAACAGATCAGAAGAGGACATCACTTGATGACCACAAGTTAGATCAGAGAGAGTCTAGCGAATTTCTGAGCCTTACACATGAGTTCTAGAAACAGGGAAGGGCAGCCTAGAACCTGGACCTGTGTCAGGAAATTACTGGCCGCTCTCCCTGCTCCCTTCCCCTCAGGCTTTTGTGCTAATCTACCTCCTTTTTGTCTTTTACAGTTACAGTCTTCATCCATCTAGAATTGATTTTTCTGTACCATGTGAGGAAGGCATTATATTTTGTTTTGTTCTTTTTCTGTATGGTCAAGAAATTATGCCGGTCCAACTTATTTAACTATCCACAATGTCACTATTGATCTGCAGCGCTGCCCCATTCACCCAAAGCTGCCCTAGATCTCTTGCAGGCTCTTTCTGTGCTGTGCCGACGCAACCGGGTCCTCGCACGTCTAAGGTGAGAAATGCCCGTCTCCCCAGATTTGTTCTTTTCCTTCGAGGGTTACTTTGGCTGCCCTTGGCTCGCTATACTTCCACGTAAGTTTAGACTCCATCTTTCAGCCTCTTGGGATTTAGATTGGAATTACATTGAGCCTATAGATGGATGTAGGACGAAACAATACCATTAGAATATTGGGTCTTGATATCCAAAAGAATGACATTTCTTATTATTTATTTAAATCACCTTTAATTTTTTAATAAAGTTTGCTCTCATCTTTGCTAGATTGTCATTATGTCACCATTTTTTCATTTATGCTGTAAATGGCAATTTAAATTGTACTCTGTTATTTGCAAAAATGCAATTTCCTTTTATACATTCATTTTTATATTTGACATCACCCTTGCACAGTCTTTAATTCTAATATTTCTGTAATTTCTTTGGAATTTTTGACTAGGTTATAATATTATCTGAACAGTTATAGTCTTATTTCCTCAATATATGTTTTATAGTTCTGACCAAAACCTTATAGAATCATGAAGAATAGAAGTAATGGTAATCCGCATCTCCCTTTTGCTGTTGACATGTTCATGTTTTTAATATTTCACCTTTATGTATAATGCATGCAATGGGTTTTGTTTTGTTTGCTTGTTTTTGTTTCTTGCAGTTTTGAGGAGTACTTTTCGCTCTTGAGAAAGCTCTTTTTTTAGATTCAGTTTCCTAAAGGTTTTTGTTTTGTTACTTGTTTTTGATGAATAAATGTTGATTTTCCTTTGTTGCATTTTTTTCATCTATTCAGGTCTTTAGTGTGGTCAAGCATTGGAAAAATAATTTTGGACTAGTTTTGCTAATGTCTTTTTTTTTAAAATTTTAAATTCTGTGTTCTTGAGTGGATGGCTGTATGTTCCCTATTTTTTTAAGTCATTGTTTTCAATTGTTTTTGTTATCAAGATTATCATAACTTCATAGAATGAGTAAGGCAGAACTTTCTCTTCTCTGGTAGACAGTTTTTCAGGACTCTCTATACGTACCTATCCCTTTGATTTTTTTGCATGTACTGATTTTTCTTTATGTAAATACAAACAAATGAGTATTATATTCTCATTTCTCCACCCCCAGCGTTCTTGCATAAATCAGCCTATGTTATACTCTGTTTTGCACTGTGTTTTTCTTAAAGTTTTGACATATACCCCAGAGACCCTTTCTTAATATATGATGTGATCTCACTTTTCTTTATAGTTACATAATATTCCATGTAATAGCTGTTAATCAGATTCCTCTTGTTTTCAAACTTCTGCTGTTACAAATAATTCTGCAATATTATATGAATTTGTTAGTTTTGTAAATATGCCAAATTGCTTTCTATGTATATACCATAAGACCCTGCTTAACGCTGCTCCACTTAACACTGTTTCAGTATTACGAAGTTACATAAAAGTATGGTAAAATTTGGGATGCCTTGCTATTGACAATTGCTTGCTGAACAAAATTAGAAAAGGCAAACAATGTTAGATGGCTTCATTTAAAAAAGAAAAAGAAATTTCCAATGAAGAACCTTCCTTATCAAAAACATAAGTTGTTTTTCTGAATTTTTAAGAATTTTATGAATATTTTGAGTATTAAAGTCATTATTAGCAATAAAAATGTATAGATGTAATAAAACAAAGAAAATGGATAAATTTTCTTACTCTCTGTTCTGCTTCACCTGTCCCCACTCTGTACGTGATAAAATGACCTTGTTTAATGCTGTTTTATTAAGTGCTGGGACTTCTTAGAACATTTCCTCATGTTAAGCAGGGTCTTCCTGGACCAGATCACCCTTTTTATCAACAGGACCTATTTTCTGTGGGAAGATTTTTCAATTATTCAGTCAATTTCTTTCATGCTTTTCAGTTTTCTATTTCTTCTTGATTTACTTTTGACAATTTACCAGGAAAAGATATTTTTCCAAGAGTTTATCTATTTCTTCTAAATATTCATCCATTTTTACATGAAGTTGTTGATAATATTCTTATTTTCTTTCGTAATCTTTGCTATATTTGCAGGCATGGCTTTATTTCTCATCTTCAATGTTGTTACTTGTGGATGATGTCTATTCTTGATTCATCTGTCTGGGCAAGATTTCTCAACCTTGACATCTTGAGTTACATGATTCTTTGTTAGGGGACTCGCTTGTGCACTGTAGAATGGTTGGCAGCATCCCTGCCCTCTGCACACTAGGTGACACAACAGAGTGTGTCTCTAGACACAAGATGTCTCCTGACATTGCCGTTTATCCCGTGGGGAGGGGAGATAAGGGACATACACATGATGGGGGGTGAGGGCAGACTGCCTCTGTTGCCAACCACTGATCTAGAAGTTTGACAATATGATCAGTCTTCTTGAAAAATTAACTTTGGCATTGTTAATTATGTATTTCTGTTTAATTAGTTACTGCTTTTTGTTTATTTTTACATGTTGGCTTCTTGGTGCTTATTCCCCAACTTTTAATGATTGATATTCAATGCATCTGAAGTCTACCCATTTTCCAACTATCACTTAACTGTAATCTACAAGTAAGTGGTATTATAATTCAGGGTTTTTGTTTTTTTTTGTTTTGTTTCTTTTTTTTTTGAGACAGGATCTCACTATGTAGTTCAGGCCTTGAACCCACTACATATCCTAGGCTGGCCTCGAACTCACAGCGATCCTCCTGCCTCCCAAGTGCTAGCATTACAGGTGTGCACCAACACCCCCGAATATAATTTGGTTTTAACTTTCATTTTAAATTTTAATTATTTCTTATTTATTCATGGGTTAGGTAGAAATATGTTTTGATAGTTCCCAAATTAATGAATTTTTACTTACTACTTAAAAATTGATTTCTAATTTGTCAAGGACTGTGTCCACATAGTTCTGGCTCTTTTATGAGTGTTGAGTCTAATTTATGATTTAGAACATGGTCCATAATATTCATAAGTGTTCCATGTATTCTTGAAAATAATATCCAGATGTTTAAGATAGTTTATTATCTCAGTTCTTTTCAGACGTTTTTGTATCTTGACATACTAGGGTAGATGAATGAGGCTCCTTGAGGTCACGTGAGTCTGATCTGAGGCTGGAGACCCCCAGCTCACTTTTAGTCACCCCCATGATGGAGGGAATTAATATTTGAGTCGACTTCTAAGCCTTTAACAGTGTCATAGTTTGCCAGAACATGACAGGTGATATGTTTTGCATTGAGTCAAATTGAGTCATTAATTGTGCATTCTGAATATTCCAAACCCTTACTAATTCCTGTTAATCTATTAATTATAGGCCTTGGTCCCTTAATTCAACAAGAGGAAAGGATACAAGATGAGGAAAATGGATGAGTAAATTTCCCCAAGCATTTTCTGTTTGATTTTTCTTTCATACACTCTTGGTGTTGGCTTTATCGTTAAACTAGTAACAAGATGACTCGAACAGTTCAGGGTGTAACATCAGAGGCAAAAATGCAGTAGAGGGAGTGAGACTGTTTCTTCCAGTGGCTCTATTATATTCCTAAACTGATTTTGTCCTTCCTTGATTTCTTTTCCTCATCTGGGGAAAGACTCAATTTCCCAAAAAGCATATAGTGGAATGAGGTCATGAAATAAAATCATACAAAATGAGGGTGTTCTCATCCATAGGAAGCAGGAGGGGCTTTCTACTGGTTTGGCCGTTGCGCTAGAAGGGCTAGTGCAGAGTAAGGCTTACAGAAATATCTGTAGGAACAATGTCTCAGAGAGTCATTTTGAAACTATCGGCTCCTCAAGTTTCACATAATGCTCACTTCTACATTTTATTGCTTTCTTTGCTCCTTATAATAGCTCTGTAAGGTAGATTTAAACAGATATTCTTCTTGACAAATTAGCTACAAGTCATAGACCCTGATCTCTTTGTTAAAACAACAGAAAACAGTTGTAGCCACAAACTCTAACTTTTCCCATCATGCCTGTGAGAGAATAGTGCCAATGAGTCTTTTCCGGTATGAGCTACTAATCTTCTAAATATTTCTATTCTTTAAAAACACTGAGGTGTCAATTATAATAGCACTACTAGATTGAGTAAGATAATCAACCAGAACTGCAGATTTCCCTGGGTTATTTTGGCAGGGTATGGTGACAATCCTAAAAGTCTTCAAAGTCTTAGAGAAATGTTTCCTTTCAGCAACACTTTCAGGCACAAGTTTACACTAACAGAGAACAGAGCATGCTGGTTATGAATATTCACACAACTGTCTCTTGTCACACAGGAAACAAGACTGATATTCTTGTAAGTGTTCTCAGTTTAATGCCTTATCAAATCGGACTATCTGAGCTTGTTTTATGATGCAGAAATCTCTCTCTATCTTATAACTTCGGGAGAGAGGACATCTTCTCACCTCTCTTCGACTCCTTTTGTTAATTGTGAAGACTCATTTTCTTTAACTCCATTACTTAGCATAAAAAGTGAAAAGCAGGCCCAAGGCTTCATTTTTATTTGCAGAGATGGCATAAGGCATGAATAAGACTTTACGTATTAATACGGAAAGAGGTACATACAGCATTAATTTCCACGTTCCAATTTTGCAAACGAGGGATGTGTTATTGTCACAAAAGTGGCAAAATTGACACAAACACACAAAAAAGGTATCATCCAGCACAGGAAAAGTATTTCTTTCTAAGATATTTGGGGTTTAGAAATCCAGGCAGTGGGAACATGTAGTACTCCTGGCGAAGATGTGATTTTCCCCGCTCTCCTATGGCCCCTACATGATGGTGCAGCTCGTCCCCCTTCCCCGTATCACGCCTGGACACAGAGCTGAACTCTGCAGCCCTCGCTATTTTCCATCTTCGCTGCAACCGTGTCTTCCAGGGCCTGCTGATGTAGTGCAAATTAGGTCAGACAGACAGCAAGTTGCTAACCGACTATCCAGTAAGTGATACTGTCCTTAAAAATTTGATGATAAAATTTAGAGAATGAAAAAAGTATATAAGTAATCAAGAAATTAGTTGGTGTTTAGAAACAGATTAATATTTACTGAAAATAAGTGCAAATGTCTTACTAACATTTTCCTCTAAAGAATCTCATTAAAGTGCAATTTTTGATCCTCTAGATTTCATCTGAACATGTGAATATATTATTAATTGTTTACAAATTTAATTTTTGCTGTTGTATATAACATTCTAAGAGTTAATGGAAAGAAAATAATTTTATGCATTTGTGAGAAATTTTAATATTTATTTTACAGAAGACGGCTTATATCTCTAAGAAAATTTCAAATGTTATGGAGCAGTTTCAGCCCATGTAAAACACCAAGAGGCCTTAATTCTGCTAGCTGCTAATTGTTGTGTGTTATCAGGTTAGTTAATCATTATCAGTCTTGGTTCTTCATCAGTAAGATAAAGACTACAAGAGCCATCTTTTAGGGTGACGTGCAATTAAGTCAGGATGTAGGTAAACACTACAGAGTCTCATGGTTAGCAAGCTCTTAATAAATATTAGTTGTCATTTATGTGTGGTTAGTTTAGTTAATTATGGAGACTTAAACCCCATTCTCTCCTTTCTTGTGCTTTTTCTTAGTTTCTGCTCCATGTAATTATGTCTTGCTTTCCAAGAATTCTATCTCATGGTATCCTTTGGATCCTTTTGGCTTTTTTCTCAATGATCATATCCAGTCTACTGCATATAGATTTTCTTAAAAAAAAGCATTTATATTCTTGATTGGGGAGCTCACCCCTGATCCAGGCATCCCTCACTTTCTACCTAGTAAGAGCTTTGAGTAGGTGGGATGGTTTCCTCGGAAGAGATTAAAGCAGTAAGGAACAGTGTGCCCCTGTTTAATTAGTATTCTTTCTCCTTCCTCTAAATTTTTATATTCTCTTTTTTCTGTCTTAATATAAATTGTCTGTACTGTTAATCGTATGAAGACAATACCTACTCTACCAGAAATAAGCTATTTAATAAATGATAAAGGGAAATGAGTTATTGTTCCTGTTCTTGAGATCTGAATTGAACTCTTTGAGACTTTAAGACATTCTTAGACAAGCCCAAGATTTTGGAATTCACCTGCTTTCCAGTCATAAATTTTCTCTTTAATTTCCTCTCTACATTTTTTTCTCAGTTGAAATAGGAAGGTTATAATGATACTCTTGCTAGAGCATCAGCCCTGAGAACTGCCAAAGGTAAAGTATACACATTTTAGTCACTACATGATGGTCAGTCATTCTAGCTTATTAACATTCCAGAGTTTTAGCTTATTGAATTACACTGAACAGAACTAAAAATGTATTGTAGAATTGCACTAAGATGGTATGAATAGCTTTGGTTTCTGATTCTGGTCAAGATGAAATAACATCTTGGACTTACCCATCCACTTGGATATACTCTCCTCCCTGAAATAACTAAAATCCATACAAAATATGTGAAATAATGAAACTCAAGACATTGAACATTAAGCAACGAAGGACAATGGTCCCTAAAAGATGAGAAATAAATAAGTTGAACTGTCCTATGGCCACACTGTATGTATGTCTGGAGAAGATTTCCAGGCCCTGGCACAGACGGGGGAGCCCGGGTCAGGGGAGACACCCTTCCCCTGACCTGAGGAAGTGGAGACACAGGTCAGGAGACACAAAGGAGAAAGAGTACTAGGTAGGTATGATGATTTGTGCCTGGATGTCCCCCAAAGCCTCATGCGGTTACAGGTGGGGCTTTTTCAGAGGTGGCTGAATCCAGAGTGTTTGATGCTGGGATTAAGGGTGTGTGAATACTAAATCAACCCACTGATTGGTTTGGCACCATCCTAGTTCTGGCAGCCTGAGCAAGACAGCAGGGACAAAAAGAAGCTGCTAAGGTCCCTTGCCTGCCTTGCTGCCCACCACCATTTTTCTCCTCTGCCATGTGACCTGCCGTGGAGTCAGTCAGCTGTGAACTAAAACCTCTACAAACTGTGAGCTAAAAAAACCTTTCCTCCCTTAATTTTGGGTGTTGGGTATTTTGTATCAGCAATGAGAAAAATAACTAAGATAGTAGGAGAATGCTTGCATGAGAGAGGAAACTCTGGAGATACCGAGAGAGCACCTCCAGGTATCCAGTTGAATGCCAATCAGTGCATGCAAGTAAGAGAACTATCCAAACTCTGGGAAAGATCCACCTGAAAAAGGTAGAAAAATAGTGCCACAGCTCACACGATGGTGAGAACAGTGCCCATTTTCAATGGCCAGAATGGAAAACCTTGTAATTCATTGGTATTAGTGTTAAGTACTAAAAAGGGTTTTGCCTCAGTAGTAGGCTAAAAAAAATCAAGTCGTGTCCAAATAACTGGACACTGTCAAAGGTCAAAATTTTTACACGAATATACAAATATCAACCACCTAAAAAGTAAAATTCACAATATCTTTGCCCAATCAAAAATTAGTAGCATTAAAAGAAGCAGAAAAGTAAAACCCACAGTGGGGAAATAAATCAGTTAAAAATCTGAATGGCAGAAATGATAGAATTCACAATAAAAACATTCAAACTGTTGTTATAACTATATTCTGTATGTTCAAGAAGTTAAGAGAAAAGATAAAGCATGCTTGATGAAGACACAAACAATGGTGGTAAAGGACTCAAATTGAATTTATAGACATAAAAACTAAATTATCTGAGATTTTAAAAATACCCCATCTGAGACTATGGTAGATTAGTCATTTTAGAAAAGAAAAATTAGTGAATTTGAAGATAAAACCATATATAATCAAAATGAAATACAGAAAAAAGACAGAAATAAAATAGATTACTGAAATGTAGGATAATTTGTAAGTCATTGAATAAAAAGGAGGTGGCATGCAGAAAATATATTTTAAAAAATACTGATCATTTTTCCTAAGTCAGACAAAACTGTAAACACAAATCCAAAACAATCACCAAATTCCTAATGTAAGGCATATGAAACACACCCCCCCCCCAAGCACATTATAATCAAATTAAAACCAGTGGTAAAGGAAATTTTTAAACAACTAGAGAAAAATAATACATAATATACAGAGGGACACAGTTAAGTTTGATAGTGGATTTTTCATCAGAAACAATGCAAGTCAAGCAGTATCTTTACATTATTCAAAGAAACATTATTACATGCAAGGGAAACATTGTCAGTTCAATCCTGAATCTTTTTTACTCAATGAAAATATTTTTCAGATTCACAAAAGCTGAAGGAATTCATCGCCACTTGACCTGAGCTACAATCAGTGTGTTAAAGAAGTACTTTAACCTCAAGGGTAGTGATGCCAGATAGAAACCTCCATCTAAACAAAAGATTGTAGAGTTATAAAACTTCTACCTACATGGATGAGTATGAAGATACTTTTTAGTATTCTTTTAATCTAGATATGTGACCATTTAGAGGAACATATAACCATATGTAAAATATAAAATCCATAGCACTTGGCCAGAAAAGAAGTAATACAAGTACACTATTTAAAGGTTCTTATAGCAAAATAATATGTCATTTGAGTAGAGATTGTGATGATTTAAAGATGTATATTATAAATCCTGATCAATCTTTCTTTCTAAAAAAATAGACTTTAAGAAAATAACTATTTGGAAGACAAGTTAGGAGCATTTTTTTTCAGAATTTAAATTCCATGTGTATTTTAGTCTAACTCTTGATCTTTCAGAATCTACCCAATAGACACTCACAATATGAACACCTTTTAACACAGAAGTTCAGTTTTTACGCATTCAGTGTTAAGAAGAAATGAGGCAAATAGACACACGAAGAAACATTCCCATTACGGCATATTTGTAAAAAGGAAAATAAAAGTAAATAAGCTAGTATCTTTCAAAATTATTTAAATAAATTCTGATTTAGTCATCAATGGCTGTCATGCAGACATTAAAGTTATGACATATAGCTGTATTTTGATATACTTCAATATAATAGTGGAAATAATATATTGTTAAATGAAGAGAACTTAAATTATATGTATAAAATAATTCTCCCTTAAAAAAAAAAAAAGAAACAATGATTTATAGGTCTGCCCAGTAAAATAACTGATCATAGTGATTATATCTGACTATAGGAATTTCTAAATTCTTTTTGGTTGCAAGGAACCTGGATTAAGTTTATAGTGACTTTTAAACTAATTAGGTAATTTTCATTTGGGTAAAATACTTCTTAAGAAGATTATGCCACTTCTTTCAGTAATGTATTTTAATATCTTCTACATCTTTCAATCAGAAATTTCTTGTAATTATGGGGTGTTTCACAGTGGTAAATGAGGAAAGATTTTTTTTTTAAATCACTGGTTTTATTTTTCTTTCAACATGTTACAGAATATATTTAAGCATTCAAGTATTTTTTATTTATTTCCCTGACTACTTGGTGTTATTGTGAAATTTTGACTTTGTTATAAAGTTTAACTTGCAACCTGGGTTTTATTTTTATTTATTTATTTATTTATTTATTTATTTAGGTGCTGGGAATTGAACTCAGGGCCTTGTGCTTACAAGGCAAGCACTCTAACCACCGAGCTAAATCCCCAGCCATGGCTTTTATTTTACACTTATTACTTCAGTACTATCTGAGGAAATTCATATAACTGATTTTTGTGTCATGTGGGGACCTTGCTTTTTAACAATAATCTCTAATAACAGCAGTTTCAGTGAGCAAGATCATGATCTTGCTAGTCCATAGGTTCTCTCTTAGCACGAATCAATCCAAAGAGTCTGATGGGATCATCATGAATGTTTTCCTCTATTGCCTGGCTTTCTGGAGAGAAACTCTCTGCTAAACTGATCTTAGCTGCGTTGGCATCCATCGCATACAACTGCTCCCCTCTATCCTTATTTGATGTGTTCTGTTTCTTGGGTTTTCTGCGCTTCCCCTTGAAGCTATGATCAAGTGAGGCATAGCACATCTGTGCTTCAGCAGGAACCTGAAAAAAAAGGGTTGTTAATTTTTCATGGTTACTCTGTGCTGTAACTTTCGTGACTTCTAGAAATTTCCATGGCTTATGAAAAATAAGTTGTTTGCTGGCTCCAGCTACCTTATTTTGCCAAATTTGTCAGTAGGATGATGGAATGAAAATCAGTAGCAATTTAAGACTTTTGAGTTGAAAAAATGTTTAGTTGAAAATTTTCCTGGATTTTTATTTCTTTCTTGTATTCAAAATGTACACGAAGGGGGCAGAGTGTTTGTTATGGTTTAGATAAAAAATGTCTCCCCAAAGCCTCATTTTTTCAGAGGTGGGACTTTTGGAAAGTGATTGGGTCATTGGGTGCTGTCCTTATCAATGGATTAACACAGCGATAAATCCACAGCTGAATGTACTGTGGGAAGGTGGGGCCTGGTTAGATGTGCCTTACAGGGGGTGTGACCTGGAATGGTGGATCTCCTTCTCCAGGACCTGCCTTTTCTCTCTGCTTTCTGACCACAGCAAAGTGAGTAGCTGTCCTCTGCCTGACCCTTCGGCCATGTCCTTCCTTCCTTGGAGTCAGCCAACTATGGATGTAGACCTTTAAAAACTATTTGCCAGAATAAACTTCTTCTCTAAGATGTTCGGTGTTGTGTCTCAGTGATGAGAAAATACCCAAGACAGACTGTGACGATACACGGCCATGTGGTTTAGAAGCCTTGTAACCGGCTCCCGGGAGGAGTTTGGAAAGCTTTGGAGATGCTGGCTAGAGAATCCTTAGAACGCTGTAAACTGAGCTTGATGGGGATTCTGGTCAGACCTCAGAAGACCAGAATGCTGATAGAAATGTGCACAGTAAAGGCCAGGCTGAGGAGGTTTCAGCTGGGAACAGGGCTTCCTTTTTTTGTTTGTTTGTTTTTTAATTTTATTTTAATGGTACATTTTAGATATACATAGTGGTAACATTCATCACAGGGAGGAACAGGGCTTCCACTGGCAGTTGGACTCAAGGTTATGTGTGTTATGCTCTGGCAGAAAATTTGTCTGCATTTTTCTCATGTCCTGAAGCTTTGAGGGAGACAAAGATTAAGGATACGAGGCTAATTAATCTGGTGGAAGAAATTTCAATGCCTCCCAACATTCAGACTGTGACGTGGATACTGCTTGTGCTTTGAGCAAGATTCATTGTGAGAGTTAGTAGCAAATGTTAGAGCCAAAAAATGTAAAAAGTGCAGTTTCAACAGAAAGTAAGTGCCCACAAATTTGTGCCCATGGAAAGCATGTTCGCTGAAGAGAGTAGCATTAAAAACGAGCCAAGTACTTTGCATCTGGCCCACAGGAAATCAGTTTTGAGTGAATCTCAGGAATCAGTCACACCCCACATTTCACTGGCATAAGGGTATGAAAGAGTAAAAAGCTCCTTTGTGAGACTTTGCTTTTAGAAGAGAGTCCCACGGCACCTTGCCTGAGAACGTTTGCCTAAGGCACTGGTTCCCCAAGACTCAATTCACAGTGCTCAGCCATCAGAGTCTGCTATAGTCATGGTCCAAGGGGGCCTAAGGACTGCTTAAACTGGTGCAGACACTAGCGTAATCTGTGTGGTGCTGTTTTTTTGTATCTCAGAGGCTATCTCTGAGATAGGAAGAAAGAGAGAGATTGATTAGAGATTTGGATATAAAGATAAAAAGAGCAAGTTCACTACTGAGCCCTTGAATTTAGTATGATGTGAGCTTTCTTGTGGATTCATTTTATTTCTAGATTTCCTGCTTAACTCTTCCTCATTGAGAGTAGACTAAAATGCTGAAATTATAATCTCTGAACCATATGCATCATTTTCAAAGGGCAAAGATGTAATTACTTACTTTTTTTTCTAACAGTTTCACCCTTAAGCTACATGTATAATATTGTAGATTCCTTATGCTTTTGTGATGGACCAGGGTTACCAAGTGTTATAGCAGCAAACTGAATAGATCATAATTATTCTAATAAAATTGAAGTGAGCATATAAAGAGATTATTTCTAATACATAAAATTAAATTTATAAGAATAATGACTAATTTTCTGAGTATCATATCTTTAAATATATAATTTATAAAAGAGCACCCTTAAAGACATTATAAGGATTTGCATAATTTCTGCTTGAAGAAAAACCAAATGCAGCTCCAACAAAGCTGGCCTATAAAATTCCTGTGTACTGAATAGAAATTTCTATTCAAAATTCTCAGTACTTTTACAATTAAAGTGCTATGAATCTATATTTCACACGGTGTGGTTATACATTAACCTTTTCTCAAGAATTTTTCCTTTATTGTCATGGGTTTAACAGACCATATTGTATCATTCAGTTTTTCATATTTTTCATCTAAATTATTTTTTACAATTAACTAAATATCAGATAACATAATTGGTGACTTTATATTTTTCTGAAACCTCTTCACATCTTGGTTTCCTAAAAATTTTAAGAAATCTGATTTCTTAGGGGATTCACATAAAGAAAAAAAATTACCTTACTGGGAAGTTTCCAAGATTTGACCCGTTTAAGGTGAGAGAATGTTTTCTATTAGGTCTAAATTTGGATTCTTTCTCCTTACTTAGTACTGGAGTAATCTAGACAAGATTTTCAGCCTTCATCCCATTTGTAAAATGGGAATTATAATGCTGCCTCCCTCATAGAAATCCGAGGTAATGCATGTAAAGTACACAATATGAGACCTGACACATAACAATTACTTAAGAAATGCTGTTCCTGTTAGTATAACTTGGCAGCAATAAGAATATAATTAAGAGACAAGTTCTGGAGAAAAGGAAGAAGACTATTTCAACATAAACTTATGGCATCTCAGGAGTACATGGGCCAGGAATTTTGAATGGTATTTAATGAGGTGGGCCATATGGTTGATGAGGTCCAACTGATTATAGCAGGAAAAGGAGAATCTTTGCATTCTTGAGTTTTCATATTTCTGCTTAGTTGTTTGTCCTCCGCATCCTCACAAAAGGTGTGTGGATACTTCACAATTTCATATTACATGAGTACAGTCATAGAACTTGTATTAATATTTACATACGTTTGCCTTTAGAATAGAGTTATGATGTTTTCTAGCCAGCTAAGTTATAACTGAAGTCTCTCTCTCTCTCTCATTTCTGATACCTAGGTTTGTAGGTTTGTGAGCATTATACATGTGTCACATTTTAAGAAAAAGCTTAATTGATAATTTAGGAATAATCCAGCTTTTGCCTTCAAATCTCTTACCTTTTTAATTGTACATAATTTTGGCTCTGACTGTGATTTGAGTTCTGTTTACTGCCCTCTGAATATTCCTGTAGAGGTCAGACCCTAGAAGCTGACATTTGGTTCAGGCTATAATATTTCTAACAGTCTACTTCAAATGTATGTCAGAATGTACTGATCCTACACTCTGGAAACATGTGCATGTGCTTTGATCTAGACTGATCTTGACCTTTGGTACAGAAATCAAAACTCACCTGTGCTGAGAGGGTGGCTTCTTGCGCGGTATTTATAGATCTTTCTGGCTGGGCTTTCATTTGTTCATAGCAGTCTTCGTCTGCTGGTTCTTGAGATTTGAAAAGATTGTGATTTACAATGGAAAGGTGAAAAATGTTGGCATGAATAAAAGTACGTGATCCAAATAACATTTAGCTGTCAATAAGAAGCCCTTATGACCATGGAACTAGTCTTTTTAGTAGAGATATTGATGAGGTTAAGGCAGCAAACTATTACCTTCACATCTGACACTGAAATCTTTTGCTCTGCGGTATTAATAAAACAAAAAGAAGTCCTTAGGATCCTTAGGATCCTAAGGACTAGCACACATTAAGTTTTTCACACTATTGCAGGATGTGACAGGCTCATCTTAAACTACCATTTAGAGCCCCTGAGTACGTGGTTTCCCATATTCTTGGCTATTTAGGCATGATTGCATGCCTAAATGGTTATTGCCTGGTGGAATAAAGCACAGTGCTAATATAACAGTGGTAACAATTTTGTAATTTCTATGACTAAGAAATTTTACTTGGAGACATTTAAAACTCAACATTCTAAATTTCAAAATTAAAGTCGAAATTATGATTTTGTCTCATCCGCTGATGACAGAACAGATCATCTAGGCTATTTTAAGGGGTGGAGCTATAAATTGCTACTCCCAGGATTTGGAGTTTTTTGTACAGTGTCAAAAAGCAAGCAGACCTGCACTCATTTCATCCTGTGAGGCATGTTTATTGAGTCATCCACATTTTTCTTGCTCCGGATATGTTTCTACGTAGGCTCAGTTAGGATGGCTAGTAACCTGGTGGAAATGTGGATTACACCAATTTGACCTCAGAGAGAGAAAAATAAATTATTTGTAATAAGAAAAGATGCCTAAATAATTTTTTAATCCTTTCTGAAAACTGCCCTTTTCTTTTTGAAAAGAGAAATTGTTCAGAGTGGTGTCTCTCAAATCATGGTCCATGGAAATCTGCATCAGAATCATCTGTTAAGTTTTATAAGTAACAGGTGCCTACACTCAAGCTAGGATATGCTAACTCAATGTAGCTCATAGTTTATTAAGTAGCAAATTCCTAAGCCCCACTTAGGACACACTAACACAAAATCACCTGTTTCTTTGTTTACTAGAAGATTCTTATACCTCAGTATTTGGGGAAGTAACATGTACGTGCACTTAACATATGAAAATTACATATATTGTGCCCTTTGAGCTAACAGACTACATAATGTAAGCCTCAAATGTCACTGGTGGGCACCACAGTTCTGCAAAGTGAAAAAGAAGGGCAAATTATTTTAGCAGTGTAATCTTGAAAAATAGATGCAGAGATTAGAGGAAAGTTTAAAATGGAAAGAAAGATAAAATTAAATAAGTTATTAAAACCTATAAAATTACCATCTCTCTAACATAAGGATTCCATACTGTTTGATGCACAGATATTCAGATGGATTTAGCACATTTCAGGAAATCTCTGAGTCTGAGATTTAAAACGCAGACATGATGACTCCAGATCCTCTGCCCCTGAATGATGTGAATGTTTGTAGGGAAGAGTGGGAGCTTCTGTCATTAGCTCTGGGATCAGACCAAGTTTTTCTTGTTTTGAAGGATTTAGGGTGTTTTGTTGTTTAGGTGGTTGGGATGGTTCGAAGAATATGGGATGTTAGGAATTGAAGAGCACTTGTTATATAAGAACAAAAGAGTGTATAAACCACTCAGTTACGATTTAGCTCTCCTCCCACTTGCCATCAATTTAGCCCCAGGTTCTCTGCTTAAAAAGATCCAATTAGGACATAGGAAACAAGAGATTGTGCTCATTGTTCTTGATTATTCACTGTGGATTTGCTTTTGTATACACAACACAAAGCACTGCTTTATG
This sequence comes from Hystrix cristata, assembly GCA_004026905.1. Lineage (NCBI taxonomy): Eukaryota > Metazoa > Chordata > Mammalia > Rodentia > Hystricidae > Hystrix > Hystrix cristata. The sequence continues at coordinate 18,053 of PVJO010015291.1, read as the reverse complement.
GATCATTTTCTGTTCTAGAAATAGCTTTAGTTCAGAGAATTCTTTGTGTGTCAAAATTCATGCTCACAGACTCTTCCTGTAGTCTCATTACTTCTACAGTACAATGAAGATAATATAGAAAACCAGGATGTAGTTTTACACTGAATATCATAACACAATTTACAATATAAGCCTTTGGCAGCAAATCTTAAATAATATACTAACTACAGTTGGATGTATGTTTACTATACATTTAAAATATGATTGTGTTTTAAAAATAGCCACCTCAAACTATTATCAATCTATTGATAAATTTAACTTTTGGAAAAATAAAACTTACCTGGGATTATATTATCTAAGTTACCATAAATTGGTGTATCTTCAATATCATATTCATCAACCCTATAACAAAAAATCATTTCCTTGATTGAGTCCACTTTACACATAGTTCAAAACTGTATTCATCTAAATTCAGTACTGAGAGCAAACCAGCATGTTTTTATTCAGTCTCAACCAGCCAAGGTAAATGTGCTCATGTGCAAGGGAGTCAGTAAATGTGTCCAAGTGTGCATGTGCACGTATGTGCAGGTGCACGTGGATGTGTGTGTGCATGTGTATTAATTTAAATAGTTGGTCTTGGGACCTTCTTTTAGGAAATAATAATAAATGATTACTCAGCACTGACTGTGTATCAGATTCTACTTATAGTGTGTTTCTTTTTTTTTTCATTTAATTCTCACAGAAATTCCAATGGGGAGACACTATATCATCCCCATGTTACAGATAAGTAATACGAGGCACACATAAGTGACATCATTCACACAGGGTCACAAGACTAGTAGTAGCAGTTAGATTAGAATAGGTTGTCTGTGCTTTTAACACTGCAACTGTACTGTCTTTTTATTTACCCACAAAATCACTCTGGACAGTCCCTTAAAATTCTGTTTACTAAGTACATATTACTGGCTCAAGTTGGCAGATGCAATAAAACGATTGATTGCTCATTCCCATTCGGATGCTGGATTAGGCATTTTACATACATTATATTGAAACCCAAGAATAATTCTACAAAATCAGTTTTATGGTATTTAAAGTATTTACACGAAACAAGCCTGAGATTCCAATAGATTATTTTCCTTAGTCCTATGTGTAATATCAGCAATGACTTCCAGTTATGAAAACTTTCCTCTATGCCATGCTCATTTCAACCCTCAGTACAATCTTATGAGATGCAAATATTTATCCATATTATATGTACAAGGAATTTGTAACTCACAGAGGTTAATTAAATTGTCTGGAGATACATAACCAGTAACTGGCTAAGCTGGGCCTGAAAGGCAAATATGACCATAAAGCACCCTGCTCTGTCCACATCATGTGGAAGTCATGCAGAAGGTGATACAACTTGCAGGATTTAGAAACAGTTTAGAGATCATACAGGGATCATAGTTTCATGCTTTTCTAGTCAAGAGAACTGACAAGAATAGATGACAATTGTCTCTTGCTATTTGATTAAATTTCCTTTTCGCCTTAGTTGAGTAATGCTCTTGTTAGAGTAGATGTCCTACTATTGTCGTCAGAATGCCATCCTACCAATGTTATCTGGCCACTGACAAAGGTTTCAATGACCACCTTTCACAATGGCAGTCTGGGACTAGAACATATTACGTGTTGAGAGCGGCAGTTCATAAAATAGTATCAACTACTTTTTTTTTTTTTGGTGCTGGGAATCAAACTCAGGACCTTGTGCTTGCCAGGCAAGCACTCTAACCACTGAATTAAATCCCCAATTTAGTATCAGCTACTTTTACTTTGAGATTATGTCACCAAGAGCTGGAGGGAATTGTATCAAAAGATAAAAGAACGCTTATCTCACAGCATGACACCTATATAACTTCTCATGCTTCTGAAAGAAGACAGAGTATATGTAATAGTAGAAGTCCTTAAAAAAATAACAGCTCAAATGATGCCTGCATGAAATGATTTGAAGAGTCCAGATGCTAGCACGTATTTGGTTTATCTGATAATAATGGAACATATCTGTAACCTTTGTTTCCATCCAGTAATTTAACACAGCTTAATATTGGGATGTGTGGTGGTCTTCGTTCATGGATTTTCTCTGGCTATGCAGAGAATATTATAGCAAAAGGTGAGGAATTTTTAATAAGAAAATCCATCCATTTTCCTGACCCACAGAGCAGATAAAACCAGCAAATGATAAATCATGTCTAAAAAATGAATATCATTTCATTCTCTATGAATGAAAATAAGATGTGATTTATAATACAGTGCCCCATGTCTACAGACAGGTCTCCAGTGATTAATCTCTCAAATAAACTATTATTCAGGAGCAGTTGGCTAACGAACAAATTAAAAAATGCATTTTTACTTAGCAATGCCAAATAGCTCCAGCTTATTGCAGACATGTAATAAACTTTTATAACAAACATTTGGCAGTGTTTTATGTGGAAGATTACTGTAATTATTTTCAAAAATAAATTTAAAAATAAGCCCATAGCTGAGAGGCTAAAACCTCTGGGCTTGGGGCCTGATCAGACTCTCCATCCCAATGAGCATATCTAAAGAGGTGCTCTCACCAATAAGTACATTTACTCACTTAGCCAAATTTTAAAATATATTAATTGTATCTTTTCTGTAATCCTAAACTTATACTTTTTTTAGATTTTTTCTAGTTCCTCTTTTTAAAATTTTAATTATATTTTTTGTTGTGAAATCTTTTCTTCAAATTCTTCATGATCAGTGTAGATTTAAGTAATTCAATTTTAAAAATAATTCTTTCTTCCTGAATGCCTTTGGACTTCAATTCTCTAAGTTACAATTGTTTTATTTGTAAATGAAGGATATTAAACTTGATCTTTATTATTCTTTTCAGTTCCAAAATTCTTTGGTACAAATATTAGGTTCTAACATTCAAATAAAAATGACATTTCTACCAAACTAAATAAAATCGGTTTAAGGAGCTAGGAAGTTGTCAGACTGCAGAAGGAGCAAGCCTAGGAGTCTATTAGAAATTGTTTTTGGCAAATGTTAACTTAATTTGCTCAACAGACATCTCTTTAAATCGGAAGAGATATAAGTTTGGGCTTTGTCAACATAGAGATGCTATTTACAGCCATGAAAGTCTATAACATTATTAATGGGGTAAGTATAAGTAGAGGAAAAGTTCACTAGAGGAGCCCTGGGCACTCTGATGTTGAAGGTTCAAGAGCCAGCAAAGGAAAAGGAGCTGCTAGAGAGAAAAGAGAAAAGTAAAAGGGTGTTTGTTGTTAGTAGTTTAAAGTTCAGAGGCGTGAGTGTCTCGAGTAGACAGTGTTAGTGTGTCAAATGCTATAGGTGGGCCCAGTAAGATGGGACTAAAATTTGACCTTTGGGAACCATCGGTGACCTTGACAGGAGGCGAGTCAGTGAAGTAAAGAGGACTGAAGAAGATTAAATAAGTTCAAGACACAACAAGAGAGGAAAAGGAGCATGTTATGTTATGGTTATTTGTGTAGTAGAACAAATAGGAAGCTGGAAAGCTCAGAGGTCCTTTGGGACTATGTGAGGCAGCATCATAGGAAGGGCCTCACCTGTACACCCATTTAGGCATCCTGGTGTCAGGGAGGGACACCCAGGAGTTCCACTGGCCTGAGGATTTGCAGCCCTGAGAAGGACAGGTCAAGAGGACAGCTGAGATTAGTTATATACAGGGCACTATTTCTACTTAGTTAGATCTGCCTCCCTGCCAGTCTAGACATCCAAGAAATCACTGTAAGGTAGAGAAGTAGCTGAAATGAGATAATGCTGTGTGACAAAAGTGCCTCTAGAGGTACCCAAGAGCAGACCTTGAGAAGATGGTGGGGAGCATGTATCAGGCTTTCTGTGAGAGACTGAAATCTACAGAGCCAAAATACCTTAAAGAAATTGTAAGCCAGAACTGTCTTCCTAAAATAGGGTGAACAAGCTGCATGAGGGCAGGAATTTTCTTCAATCTGAATTTTCATCCAGTTACACAGTAACATTTCATCAACTACTTTCTGTAAATAGGATATATTTTTCAGATGTTAAAAATGAATTTCATCAATGTTTGATCTTTTTTCCAATAAAAATAAACCATTGCAAGAGTTTGATTAAAATTTTAAATTGTCTGTATCCCAAATTCCTGGGATTCCCACTATCATAGGCAGCCAAGTAAGGTAGAAATATTATAGGCAGTCAGACAGGGCTGGGCCCTCAATGGAGTCAATATACAAGAGGAGGATACACTACAACTATGGCTAGAGGAGCATCCATTGAAGGTCAGGCCTCAAGATAAGGATGGAATTGAAATAGGATTAGGGCGTGGCTAAGTCTGGCTGGCAAGGGAACGTGACCTGGGGGAGTGGCCTGGAAGTGACGTCAGCCTGAGGCGTGATTTTCAAGCACCAGCCCTCACGTGGACTGCAGGAAGTTCTTGCGAGATTCCATGGGAACTCCATTTGATAAATAGTAGCAACACCTGAAGCAGTCTCCCTCTTTTCCTCTACGGCGCCACCGGGAAGGAGCTCTCCTTTCTCTCCCATGGAAGACGATGGCTGCATCCCCAGCACTGCTGCTACCATGTCTGTCTCGTGGTAACCCCTGCTGTGCCTTATAGGCTCGGTACACATTTGCTGTATCAATTGTTATGCTCAACTTTCCTTTTCTTCTTTTCTCTATACTTTAAATAAAACTTTAGAACTACTTTTTGTCCCCCTCATTCAATTCTTTGCTTGAGGAGGGAAAGAACCCAGCAATATCGGAACCTGTCCAATAACAGAATGACCAGAGCTACACCCCTGGCCGAGGAATAAACAATGAAATGACGATTATACTCATCTGATCTGATAAAGTCTAGGTCACCCAGTTGAGTGACCAAGACCTCCAGATTCACCCCATCCTGGAATGTCTTTATTCTTTCCATGTCCATTTGCTATTGACCTTCTTCCCCATTGGATCAATATTACCTAAGCAACTACATTTGTAATATTATTGGTTAATTATCATTTTGACACACATTGTACTCACCTCATAATTTTGCTCTATAAAACTTCCCCTGAAAAGTGAGCTCGTTGGCAACCCACTCGGGTCCCCTCCTGTCTCTCAGGCACTCTCTCTCTTTAACCCAGTAAATTTCCTACTCTTAACCTCCTTTGTTCCTTAGAATTCATTCTTTGACTTCGGAAAACACGAACTCAGTGCAACTAACATCGAGCAGGTTGGGAGTTATATTTTTTCCCCTATATCACCACTACATTAACTTCCTTACGCAAGTAGAATAAGAGTTGTGTAGAATTGTACTTCAAGTGAAAAAGTGGACCAAGGGTCAATGCCATAAAATGCATGCCTGACAGTCTGTTAGGTTTAGATGCTATGTTGCCATTAAGTTGGTTGGAGCTCTGAGCCACTAGGGCGGGAAGGGCAGGGATTTGGAGATGCAAACAGATAAAGATCACAGAAATATTTCTCTGCCCTCTAGCATAGCTTCTCACCTAAACAGATGTTGTGCAGAGTACCATAGGGAACTCAGCATGATGGATGTGTCTTCCTTTTCCCTGGCCGTATACCATTTTGGAATTGAAGAGTCACCTCTAATTCTAGGCACCTTGAAAAGATAGATTTATTCCCACTTGCTTTGTCTTAAAGCTTTCAATTTAATGACTGAAAATAGTTTCATGTTTGTTCCTAGAAATTCAGTGTCCTCCTGTAAAAGTGATTTTGGATCTCAAACCACATAATCAAGAGAAATAGACAAGAAGTATGTATAAAATGTGTAAATATGACCTTTTATAGATAACATTGTATCTTATATTCAAATGTTGTCTAGATAGAGATCTATTACAACAGACAATAAATGATTAAATTCATAAGGGAAGACTCTGCAGTTCTGTCTGTCCATCTTTGTATTTCTTTTGTTACGGGAGAGTCTCCTGGTGACCTTGGTACAGTCCAGTTCTCCGCCCTTTCTCATTTGTAACTCTCAAGAATAACTGTAGAATGCAACAGGAATGCCACATGCAGTGGTAAAGAGGAACTGGCAGGAACGGCCCAGGCTCAGTTCCAGTGGCCCACAGAGGTAAGATGTCCTTCAGCGCTTTAACCCACTATCTTGTTTGCCCCTCGCTGTGTTAGATGCAATGTGGGCTGTTTTCTGGGGTAAATTAGCTTCAGTACCAGTGAGGCAGGTGAGATCCTTCCATCCTGGGCAACTTCCCTGTATTTTGAGGAATCAGCTCACAATAATTTTAGGCTTCTGTTGTCCTTGCTGCACATCTGTAAGTAACAAACCCTCTTTGTGTAACTCATTGTGTGTTTTAGCATCTGTCTCACTAGGCTCAGGCAAGTAGTAAACGTGCAGCCAGGAGGCAGCAAGCTAAAGCATTTAAACTCTTATTCCTAATGGCTGCATAGATATTGTAGGGACAGGGGTCCCCACAGGTAGGGAAAGATAGAGTAAAGGCCTCGTTGGACATTATTAAAAATTAATAGGCAAGTATGACCTGCACAGTCAGACTCCGAAGGGCAGAGACGGCTATAATCCAATAGTTAGGAACATAATGGCAACTGGATTCCAACAGTTATAAAGAGACAAAGGCAGAGGAACTAATTAAGGGAAGGGCCCACATAGTGTGATTAACATAAGAATCACAAACTTCCCCTTTATTTAATCCTTATATCTAAGTAATCTGTCTTTAAGGCCCCCACCCATGATTTTATCTGCCACCAAAGAACAGGGAGAGGGGTCACAGGACCGGAAAAAATCCAAGGTTAAAGTATAAGACAAGCCAGAGAAGATGAAGGACAAACCAGATAGCCAATCAGATTCCAGGAACCCATGTGGGACAAGAGTCTCAATAAAAGGAGGCGCAGACAAGAAATCCATGAGCATTTCGCTTTTGAATACTCTCTACTCAAGGAGTAGCTGTTTATCATCTCCCTTTCCCCACTTTTTCACCACTTTTAAATAAATTGTCTTCTCTTAGTTTAAACTCGGTTTCTTTAATTTTTTACTATAGCTGGGTTTACGATCACCGGGAGTGGCCTTTTCTAGCAGAGCAGCAGTTCACAGTCCACCTCCAGACCTAACAATATGATCCTTGCTACTCCTCATATTGTGGGAGTCTACTCTTGGAATTGGCAACCAATGAGCTTGTTTTACAATTGTCTTGTACAGTGTTCATTGAATGAATGCTATAAAAGAACCGGCCTCTTTTCCACATTTGCCCTACAGCTAAGGGCCTGCTTACACTGAGATGGATATTTTACCAGTTTTCTCTTCCCATCCTAATTCCTAAACCATCAACTTTGCCTTTGGCTAAATGATCAAATCACTAGACTTTCTATCACATTGCATTTTAATTGTCTTTGAAGTGACAAATATCAAATCAATCACCAAAGAGGTTAGTCTCTAGTCTGTGTAGAATCTTCTTTGTCTTGTTTATTGTAACAAACAAAAAAGTGATTAGCAAATTATTCTTGACATGAACTGATGACTTGAAATTTACCTCATGCTAAAGCATCCAATGTTAATAGTGGTCTTAAAAATAAAAATTTTATATATGACAGCCTACAGTTCAGATTTTAAGTCTGTCAGAGACTCTTTATCATGGAGAATGTTTAGCTCAAGTAGTAGAGTGCTTGCCTAGCAAGTGCAAGGCCCTGAGTTTAGTTCAACAACAAAAAAACAAAACAAAACAAAACAAAAAAAAAACCACAAAAGAACCTTTTAGAGCCAGGTGTGGTGGCACATGCCTGTAATCTCAGCCCTCAGGAGGCTGAGGCAGGAGGATCACTGTGAGTTCAAGGCCAACCTGGGCTACATAGTGAGTTCAAGGCCAGCCTCAACTACATAGCGAGACCCTGTCTCAAAAAAACAAAAGAAAACAAACAAGACTTTTTAGAGGTCAAAAAGGCATAATCTTTTCCTATTCAGTTAGAAAGCTCTGTATTTGCAAAGATTTTTTCTGTCTACCATTTCAGACAATCTTAAAGGGCACTCTAGAAAATTCTCTTTATTTAAATTGTTTTTTACTCCTGAAGTGGACTCTCCAATATAATAACACATTTGGGTCAGAATATACTATCTAAAAAATGAAATTTCTTTACTCTGGTTTATTCCACAAAAATTCTTTTAAAAAGTATCGTACTACAGATATACAAACTCTGCAACTACATTAATATATCAAAGAGAATCAGCATTAAAGACAATCTATAACAATATTATTTCAGAGCATAGACTCATTGCCTCTCCCTATTTATTGGCACTACTAACAGCATAGCACTGAGCATATTTATATATATGCGTATACATGCATAAATGTGCATGTGTGTATACATATCTTAAATTTTATAACAATTGCCAGAGTTCTTTCTACTCTCGATTCTGAAGTGCAGCATAATTTTATATAAAACTGGGCTCTAATCTTAAAATTTTACCTGAATCATAATCTAGGATATCTGCCTCTGAAATAAATGAAATTCTACAGATGCCAAGTTTAATTTCTCACTTCATTCTTCACCTAGCTCTTTGATTGACTGAGGGTGTGTTAATAACTTGGGCAGATAATAATGTTATTCCTTCTAGTCTTCAAATAAGTGTAGAATTAATCAAAACTACTTTTTATTTTAACTTAACTCAAGTACAACAACCCTGGGCTAAATCTATAAATAATACAGCATTCGTTACTTTCTTTTATTAGTTGGCAGTCATAACACATGACTCAGTTTCAACATACCTGGGAATGTAGTCATCAGAGTATCCGTACATTTTATCTGAAAGATATTCAAAACATACAAATTAAAAGAAACTTTGACATACATTTGTTAAATCTCCTACAGTGTTCTGAGTGGAGCTTTGGTTCGACGTGAGTAAACATACCCGACCACACTCCTCAGGCTGCCACTGATCAGACTAGAGACGCTGTGGTTTGGGTGTGGTTTGAGTGTGCCCCAGGAGTCCACGTGTGAAACACTTAGTCCCCAGGATGGCAGTTTCAGGAGGTACTATGGAACTGTTAAGAAGGGTGCTTAGTGGGAAGTTCTTGGGCCATTGAGTGCGTTGCCCCCAGAGAGATGAGGTATTCTTTCATAGCACCCCTCGGTAATTCCTTTTCTGTCCCTGCTTCCTGGCTGGAGAAGTGACTGTACTGTAACGTGTGCTCCTGCCTCCGCCATCCGCCTGGAGGTGACGGGTCTCTCTTTAGAAACTGCACTGTGCTATCTGAACTTTGAATTCCAGAACTGTAAGCTAAACAAATTTCCACTCTTTAAAAAGTGAGCTGCCTTAGGGGGTGTGGTTGCAGTAATACAAAGCTGAGCAGTACGAGGGAAAAAGTTCTTCTCCTGTATGGGCCAATCAGATTCTCTCTTGGTAATCTGAGATGAAAACAAGAAGCTTCAAAATTATATAGAACCCAGATGCATGGCCATTTTATGCAGTGAAAGCCAGGACCTCTATTCCTGCCTCTTCTGTGGCTCCTGTCCAGTGTGGAGTGTGGATGTGCTTTCTGCCTTTGAGGTCCATGAATCTTTCTATATTCTTCTGTTAGTTTCCCCCTTTGCCCATCTTGGTTTGAATAGTCTTTTCCTTCTTATAAAAAAAAAAGTCCCTAAGAGTTCTATCATCTATCTATCTATCATCATCATCTATCTCTGTATCTACCATCTATCTATCTATCTATCTCTCTATCTATCATCATCATCATCTATCTCTGTATCTATCATCTATCTATCTATCATCATCATCATCTATCTCTGTATCTATCATCTATCTATCTATCTATCTATCATCTATCTATCTATCTATCTATCTATCTATCTATCTATCTATCATCATCATCATCATCTATCTCTGTATCTATCATCTATCTATCTATCTATCATCTCGCCTCAAAGTGTTAACATCTCCTGGCATCTGAGCAACAACATGAAATGACGTTAAAGAGGTAACTCAGGTCCTAATTCCATCTATCTATATGGTGCAAACAGTGCTAAGTTGAGGTGAGAATCTCAGGGAGAAGAAACTGGGAAAATATTGGAACACAGTCCCTAAAATTAGTCAAAATAGTATCATGGCTTCAAAGAGACACTTCTCTTTGGTTTAGAAAGACAAGATTGACCAGGAATGTAATGTATGACAATAAAACCATAAAAATGAGGTCTGAATGTCATTATATAACCCACCGTTGAATCTGGTTCACATCTCAAAGCCAAACTACTTCTAATTAGATATATATGTGAAAGATTTTGGAAAACTACAGCTTTAAGAATTTTCTGTGCTGAAGGTAACTGATTCATAATGAGTTACTGAGGTAAATTAAGAAATATTCAGGATATAGTTTTGATCATTAAGATTAATATTATGCAGAAATCTATGTTATCCATTCATAAATAAATTTTCTTTGACATTGAATGGATGCATATAATGTGATATTTATTCTATTTGAATTTGTTTATTATTTAACCTGGTGTTAAATAAAGTTAAAGTCTTGCAGAAGATATTCCTTAGAAATAAAGACCAGTATTAGCTAAATCTCTGACCATGACCCAGAGATAATACTAACTGATGTTTCAAATTTAACATATGAAAAGCACATTTTTGGTAGGGAACCAACAATAACATTTTCAAATAATTGAGTAAGTCATCAAACAACTGTGGAGATTATTTTTAGTTAAATTTATGTGTGACAGTGTTGAACTATTCTCCAGAGAGGTTATTAACAGCTAAAGAAATATTAGTGGGGAAATTTATGAAAATCATCACATTGAAGAATGATAATGGTCATGTCACATGTCAATATCTTTGGAAGAATTCTCTGAAGGACCAAATGAGGGAAGTTTTTTATATATATACTAAGTTATGCAACCCAAAGTAGTGAATGTAAGCCTGTCAAAAAATGTACTTGTTCCTGCCCACAGGAAGTGTCTTCCCATGAACTGTATATAAGAGATGCAGTTATTTTCAACTCCTTTTCAATTAGTTTTGTGACTATGCATGCACACGAAGGCTGGGAAAAAATATTAGAGAGGTGTAAAAGATGTTTCCGAGTAGATATAAGGTAACGGAATTCTGGCAAAATCAGAAAACCTGAGAAATGTAAACAATATATGCAAAAGAAAAATTAGTCAATATAGACCAGAAAATTGTAACGTGTAAAATGAAGAATAATATAAAGTATATTTTCATTTCTTTCTGTTTAGGAGAAGGAGATGTTTATACTCAAGCCATCATTATTCAGATTTGTGTGGAATAAAGTGCATACACACACACAAAAATAAATATATAAAATAAAGTGCATGCACAAGAAGTTAGTCAAACAGTAGCCTGATGTATTGTGGAACAAATTCAGGTTAGGAATCAAGAGACATTGGATTTGGTTCCAGCTTTGCAATGCATTTGCTATGTGATGCCATGGAGATTATTTAAAACTATGCTTATCAGTTTGTTTACAAAGTAAGAATAATAATAATACCATATCATGAAACCAATATGGAAAATAAATGAGATAATTTTGGTAAAAACAATTCTAAAATTACATTATACATTCTAAATCTGTATCAGATAACAAGCCATACTTTAACTGTGCTCATTTTACTTGGGAAGTTTCCTCATTAAATGAGTTAAATGAAAACAGGCTGATATTATTAAGATGGTATTTTTAAAATTTTATTTTATTTGGGGAGGATACTGGGGATTGAACTCAGGACCTTGCCCTTGCTAGTCAGGCACTCTACCACTGAGCTAAATCCCCAACCCCTTAAGATGGTATTTTAAAGTTAAAGTATTTATAAGTAAATCTTGAGTTAGAGTGAAATTACTAAAATTTCACCTTTGGTAAGAGAATTGTTACCAGATGAGTGTTGGTTTGAAATAAAAAAAAAGAATTTGAAAACAAAAACTTTAAATGTCACTGTTTGATTAGAAATGATAGATGTGGAATAAACACATGTCCCCAAACCAACTAATACTTTTAAAAGATAATATGTTTACTGGACATTTTTATTTCTTCTACTGTGAAGTATCTGTTCATTTCTCTGGCCCATTTCTTGAGTGGGTCATTGGTTTTAGGTAGTTTAATTATTTTTGAGTTCTTTGTATATTCTAGATATTAGTCTTCTGTCTGCGGAGTAGCTAGCAAAGATTTTTTTCCCATCCTGTGGGTTTTCTCTTCACCCTCCTAATGGACTGTTTTGCTGTACAGAAACTCTTTAGTCCCATTTGTGGATTCTTGTTGTTATTTCCTGTGTGATTGGGGTTCTGTTTAGGAAGTCCTTTCCTACTCCTGTGTCTTCAAGTGAAAATGTTCAACATCTATGGCTATTAGACAAATGCAAATTAAAACAACTCTAAGATTCCACCTTACCCCAGAAAGAATAGCAGTCATTAGGAAGTCAAACAATAATAAATGCTGGCGGGCTGGAATGCAAACTAGTACAACCATTATGGAAATCAGTATGGAGATTTCTCAAGAGTCTGAAGGTAGAAATCCCATATGACCCATCCATTCCCCTACTAGGTATCTTTCCTGAAGAGCTAGAGACATCATACTACAGAGATACTTGCACAACAGTGTTTATAGCAGGACAATTTGTAATAGCTAAATTCTGGAAGCAACCCGTATACCCATCAATGGATAGCTGGATAAACAAAATGTGGTATCCATACATAATGGAATACTATTCAGCTATAAAGAATGACAAACTAGAGGTATTTGTAGGAAAATGGATGGACCTGGAAAATATAATGTTGAGTGAAATAAACCAGTCTCACAAGCTGGAATATCGCATGGTATCCCTCATTTAGTGAGGTAAAATACAAACAAAAGGAAAGAGTAAATAATGGATACAAAAAGATGAAGTGTTAGATATAAGCTAATAGACAAAGTGTTCAAGGGAACAAGAAGAGGGCAAATTGGGAGGGGAATGGGAATCCAGAGGAATAATGACTTTTTTTTTTTTTTTTTTTTATGCTGGGGATCGAACTCAGGGCCTTGTGCTTGCAAGGCAAGCACTCTAACCATCGATCTAAATCCCCAGCCCCAATGAACTAAATCCCCAGCCCCAATGACACCTTAAAATAAGAACCTAATAACCCAAACTTAAATCAGTGACATGTACACTGGGCACTATAGTAATTTTATTTAGTTGTGACTTACTGCTGTATGTAGATGGTTGTTTACATTGCTCACTGTCATAAGCAAAAGGTACAATTAATTGTGGTGTGTAAGCTTGTGTAATTGCCTGTAAGTTTGTGTAATTTTGGATACATTTTAATAAAAATCTAAAAAAAAGATAATATGGACTTTTCAAATGGAAATGCTTGAAGTATGATCATCATTACCTGGAAAGTATACTCATGTATGTGTAAAAGACTAAACCACAAAGAAGAGAAATGTAATTGGATGTATTATTGGCAGAAAAAAAATAAAAATAAATGCAAGACCAGAAAGCTTTGTAGGATAAAGAGTACAGAAGTAATGGTATAACAGATACAATATAATAATATATGTTACTTAGATGGGAGAAAAGGGGACTAAACATTTTGGGAAGGAAGAAAATAAGTAATAGGTAAGGGACGTTATAGATCAAGACCAACTGTACTGCAGAAGCACCCCAGACGAGGACTTAGAGAGTTCAAGGGCACCGCTCTTGTAGAGCTGTTGTAGAGCTATGGTAGAGCATGTTCAAGGGCACATGCTCTTTGTAGAGCTGACACGTGACTCTGGAGCTGGACCATCGGCGTTTGGGTGACTAGTATTCCAGCTCCTCCTCGGAAGCTTAGGAGCACATGGCAACTTTAGATGAAGAGCAGTAATGAAAGGTTCAGAAGTGAAGATTCAGAATGAAGGTCAGCATGCTCCAGCTCCTAAAAAGAGCTTTCCCTGTCATGAGTGCGCCTCAGTTTTTTTTTTTTAATAAATGACATGATTTAAATGCCTCCTAGTCATTTCAAGGATATTTAGCAAAAAAAAAAAAAAAAAAGCGTGTGCTTTGCTGTAAAGCAGCTAAGTGTGTACGATTGCATATGAGGAGAGCTAGATCCTCTCCCGTGATTCAGATGCAAAACTTGCGGTCAGGTACACAGTTCTGAGGGTGAGATACAGACCTATGTGCTTTTATGCTTTCTCCTTTTGAGTGTTCCCTCTTCTGTGCCCAATACACTATAACAAGAAACAACAGCATATTGTTCAAAGTCTATAATGCAATCTTTCTGATTTATTTTCAATGTGAAATATGAAAAATGTGCCACAATTTTCTCTTGAACAGGAGACACACTGATAAGACTTTGATGTATGCACAAATCATACTTTTGTTTATCCTGCTTAAGGCAGGGAGGATAAATAATACTCTTCGAATTTAAAGGGGGAGAAAAGCTGATGCATTCTTCTCAGAAAAAGTAATATAATCCTCCTAAAGAACAGATTTGGACAAAAATCACATAAAAATGAAAGATTTATTTTGGGAAGAAGGCAGAACTTCATTTCAAATCTTCTACCTGGCTGCTACGGGAAACATCAAGAAACAGGCTTATGCTGTCTATCTGATTAAGTGTGTAGATACCGTCGCTGGGCTGGAGATTTTCTTTTGCAAGCTGTTTAATGCACCAGCAAAGCTTACTCAAGACTGTTGCCAAGGTGGAGTCAGACTTTGCAAGTTTGGTAGCCACAAAGAGGAGCACAGAGATGCACAAAAGTTAGGCGAGGCCAGGTGCAGACGCGCTGCATTCACAGACTGAGAGGAAGAAGAGGTGTCGTAGGTGACATGATCCCTCCTAGCGCAGGAGGAACAGGCAGAGAAGAGGCTTCAGGGGACTGGGACTGTGTGCAGAGTGAATCCCAAATCCATTCAGAATCTCAGGATGAGAAAGAAAGTACCATACATTCGTGTAAAATGGAAAGCACTGCAGAGTTGTTACTCATCTTGGGAAAAGCTACTGGGAGGAGGTGGGCAAGTGGGAAACTGTCGCAGGGAGAAAGGGCAGGACGGGAACAAAGGGCACTGAGGAGTGCCGGCCCAAGGCTAATCTTGAGTTGACACACCAACAAAGCTCAAGGCCCCGGGCTGTGCACGCCAAGTAAGAAGGGGACCTGAGTGCTCAAATGAAATGAGTCATGGTTGGCTAATAGAAGCAATTTCACAGAAACCTACAGAACGCTCACTGAAATGGACCTGAGTGTGATTTACAAAAACACAACAGCTTCTGCTGAAGCTCAGGGCTCTGTCGGTCTTGTTAAATAGCACGGGATGGGACAAGAAGTGCAGTGGAAGCCAGGGTGGGCCACATGCATGGTGAGACCAGCTAAGAGGCTGGAGAACCAGCGTTCACGGAAATAACTGATGTTACAGCTTGGTGGGATAAGGTGAAGTCGTGGTAGGCCCTTCAGATGTGTGGAAAGAAGGGAGCAGCCACCAGGGCCTCCCGGTATGGCATGTGAGCTGCACAGGTCCTTCTAAGTCCCGAGCACTGGGCTAAGATAGATATACATCTCTCAGACCCCTGCGTGGTATTTCACACACGTTGCAATTAGAAAACTGAGTCTTGGGGAAGCTATGTACAATATAATCAGCTGAATATTAAAAGCAAAGTTCTGACTTCAAAAGCTATGCTGTTGAAAACTGTTGAGACACTGAAATGGATTTGAAAAAATTACATCATAACTGCAAATTTAGTTTTTCCTATTTTAAGAAAAAAAAAATGTTGCCCTTCCACCGTATTACTTTTAGGTATTTTAGAGCCACTTATGGCGTGCCTAGCAAAGTAAGGGTTTGTGCAATTGAAAAGAGAAAAAAAGAAAAAAGGAAGGAAGGAAGAGAGGGAGAGAGGGAGGAAGGCAGGCAGGGAAGGAGGGAAGGGGCATGGCAAAAAAAAAAAAGAGGAAAGGAAAGAAAGATTGCTTTTTGTCCCCTTAAAATAGGTTACTATGTTTTAGCATTACCATTATGAGCAAAGTACTCCACAAAGGATTTTATAGAACAGCAAGCATGATATGTATATAAATAAATAAATTCCAATGTATGAAACTACCCAAAATGAGAACTGTAAAACCTGTTCACATCGAGATGTAAAAGACTCATATAGCCAAAAACTTCTGCAGCAGAAGGAATAGGGCAGTAGAATCAGACCATTTGGATCTTGATCATATTAATAAAGAATAGTTCTTAACATTTACATTCTCCACAATTCAATGCAAGTGTAGGACTGAAAAATGACTGGTGAATGGGTCGAATTTTCTAGATAGAATTTATTTTTAACAACTGGGCTCCATTTAAATATGTCAATTCACTTAGTACCTGACCCCACAAAAAAAAATCTTAAAAGAATTACCACTGAATTCAAAGGAAAAGTGAAGTACTAGCTCAGATGTTTGTTCTTATCTTGCTTTTCATCTTAAATTATTTCATATTTCTAGCTCTCAATTAATCTTTTCTGGTTGTGGTAATAACATCAACATCATATGCATTTATAAGCTATCTCATGAGGAAATTAAAATTAGTCAGTTTAAACTATCACATAAGGTAAAATGCTACTCTTAGCTCATTTTTTTTCTATCAAAGGAGGACATTTTGTAAAAGACATCTGATGATGGGTCATTTATAAAACTTGTTTGCTTGCAAATATACTGTATTTGACTTTAAAATAATTACTGGAAGCAATGTTTGCCTGGAATTTCACCTCACTAGTAGAAATGATATAATAGAGATCCTAAAAGAATGTTGGGTTTCTAACTGAGAACTTTCATCAGCAATGTAAAAGTACTGCTAGAAACCATTCTGGTCAGAGAATTAGGAAAAGTGGGCCCTTTATCCCTGACTTTGCTGCTATTGACTGGATATGTAATCTTGGCTATGTCTCTTCATCTCTCCTCTCACACTTTTTTTTTTTAAGTTTGCACATTTCCTTGCGGATGACATGATACTCTACATAGAAGTCCCAAAAAACTCCACCAAAAAACTGCTGGATTTAATAACCAAATTCAGTTGCGTTGCTGGATACAAAGTCAACACCCAAATGTCAATAGTATTCCTATACACAGACAATACACCCACCGAAAAAGAAGTAACAATAGATATACCTTTCACAATTGCACACACAAAAAATAAAATACTTAGGAATCTATCTAACAAAGGAAGTAAAAGATCTTTACATCAAAAACTACAGCACTCTAAAAAAGGAAATTGAAAAGGACATCAAAAAATGGAAAGACATCCCATGCTCCTGGGTAGGAAGAACCAACATCGTGAAAATGGCTATACTTCCTAAACTACTATACAGATTCAATGCAATTCCAATCAAGATACCACTAACATACTTCAAAGAATTAGAAAGGACAATCATGAATTTCATCTGGAACCAGAAGAGACCAAGAATAGCAAAAACCAGAAGAGACCAAGAATAGCAACAGTGGAAAAGCAGGGGGCATCACAGTCCTCGACCTAAAACTATACTATAAAGCTACAGTATTAAAGACAGCATGGTACTGGCAAAAAGACAGACCTGAGGATCAGTGGAATAGATTGGAGGATACAGAAACAATCCCAAACACACTCAAATACCTCATCTTTGACAAAGAACCCAAACACCCTCACTGGAAGAAGGATAGCCTATTTAACAAATGGTGCTGGAAAAATTGGCTTACCACATGTCAAAAACTAAAACTAGATATATGTCTCTCACCATGTACTAAACTCAAATCAAAGTGGATCAAAGATCTAAACACTAAAGCAGAAACATTAAATTTACTGGAGAACAGAATAGGAAGAACCCTTGAAGACATAGGGGTAGGAAAATAATTTATGAACAGAACCCAGACTGCACAGGAAGCAATACAAAGAATCAGTGCTTGGGACCACATGCTATTGAAAAGCTTTTGCACAGCAAAAGAAATCACCAACAGAGCAGAGCGAAAACCCACAGACTGAGAAAAAATTTTTGCTAGCTATCCATCGGACAAAGGTCTAACATCTAGAATATACAAAGAACACAAAAAAATTAAACCTCTCAAATTTAAAGATCCAATCCAAAAATGGGCAACTGAAATGAATAAACATTTCTCAGA
>PVJO010015290.1:0-45431 GCA_004026905.1 Hystrix cristata | reverse complement strand
ACAGGTACAAAATAACCATGTTGATTATGATCATTATGTATATAATGTACCAATACATGTTCTTGGTAAAAATAAAAATTAAAAAAAATAAAATAAAGTAACCAACAACTATTTCAGCTCTTCTTGCATTCTCAGACAGCTTTCCATTACAAATGTCCATATAGCCAAATATATGATATCAGTCTCCCTTTCCAACTAAAGGTAAATAAATAACACTTTCCTCAGACCGCTCTTCCTGTGCCCACCTGCACTACTCACTCTCTGGGCTTGCTTGTACTGCTGTCATCCAGCATTCCACCTTGCTGTTATCCTGAAAATTCCCTTTGTCTCTCCTCTGTTTAATTTCTTAATTCCTAAATCCTATGTTATATTTTTTCTTGGTTTACTCCCTCATCTTCATGGAATATGTCCTGCTGTAGCTTTTCAGAAGAGTTAATGGAGCCAATGTATATGGGCTGGCCGATAGTTTGACTCAGAATAGGATTCTAGGTGGAAAGTCATGTTGCATCAGTCAACTTTCCATCACTGTGACAAAATACCTGGCACACAGTTTCAGAGGTTTCAGTCCATGGTTAGTTGGCCCTGCTGCCTTTAGTGCTGTGGAGAAACAACATGACAGGGAGCATGCTGTGGAACACAGCTGCTCACTTCATGGAAACAAAGAAGCAAAAAGACAGAGAGCAAACCCCAGTGTTTTTCACTATCTGTTTCCTCTGAAATATTTTCTCAGTTATCTTTGGTATCCACTGGAGATTGGTTCCAAGACCCCCTACAGATACCAAAATCCTTGGATGTTCAAATTTCTTTTTTAACAGTGTAGTATTTGCATATAACCCACACACATCCTCCTATGCATTTCAAATCAAGTGTAAATTGATTTTGCAAGTGTAAATACTGAGCAAATAGCCATTCTCCTGTATTTTTCAGGTAACGATGACAAGAAAAAAAATTTCAAATATTTTTAATCCATGGTTGGTTGAACCCATGTCGGCAGAATGCTCAGATACACAGGAGGTATGTTTCATCGGTATGTCCTGCTTTCTTTTCTAGTTCTTGTTAGGATGACCCTCCCCAGATGCCAAAATGGCCGTTGCTGGTTAAGCCCCCTTCCTCCGTCTCTATGCCAGAATCTCCCGCCGAAACAATGGCCCCTCCCCCTGACTAGAGTCCCCAATTAGGTCCGTCGGGCCAATTACCTAGGGGCGTTACCCACCAACCAATCACCCCGTGCAGAAAGGACCAATCCTAAATGCACACTTTCAAGCCTCCAACGTCACGAAGGGGGGGGGCGGCTAAGGGATAAAAGGCCATCTCACCCCAGTGACGGGGGGAGCTGTAACACCTTAATAAAGCTTTCTCCCACGGCGAGCATCTTCAGCCTTTTCCCTTCCCCCTCCCGCCGCGTAAACCTAACAGTTCTCACTGGAAACTCTCCTCAGGTGTGCAGTGATCTTTGGCTGTAAAGCACTAGTATGGAGTGGTGCTGATGGGGTTTACTAATTTACTGTGTAGGACTGGGTGTCACTTTGACGTTACTCACCAAGGGACTCCTAGGTAACAGTAACTGTGGTTCTAATCTTCTGGGCTGCTCAGAAAAGGATCTTGCGATTGTCTGTTTGGCTGATGAAGACAAGGTACTCAGGGTCTCCCTGAATTTTATTTGACCTCTGTCTTTGCATCCAGCCCTGCATTGTAATGGGCATTCAGTGACTGTGGTTCATTTCCACCAGAAATAAATTTCTTAACTCTTTCTTGGATATGGAACTTGAAGTTTAACTACATATTTGCAGATTTTTTTAACCAGTCACCCAATTTTTAGCCCTACTGTTACTCCTACTGTCCACAGAAATCAATGTCTCCAATTTCCACTTTTCCAGAGTTCTGCGGAGCAAAAAGCTTTCTCTTCAACTGTCTATTGACATCTCTTCTTCGATGTCCAATAGGCCTATGTTCATTAGCTTTTTGTTACTATGACAAAATACTTGGGAAAGTCAATTTAAGAGGGGAAAGTATTATTTTGGCTTATGGTTTCTGAGGTTTCAGTTAATGGTTATTGGGTTTTATTGCTGTGGGCCTGAGATGAGGCAGAACAATAGGGGGCAAGGGTCTAGCGGAGCATAGCTGCTCATCTCATGGCAACCAGGAAACAGAGAATGAGGGAAGGAGAGAAGGGCCAAGGACCAGATATAGTCCACAAGATTGCATCCCCATGATCCATTCCCTTCAACTCACATGATCAATATCGCCTTGGACCTCTTACCAGATGCTATGGAGGCCAGACAGCACATTTAACATACTGAAAGAAAACAATCATCAGCCCAAAATTCTATACTTCCTGAAAACTGAAAGAATTCATTGCCAAAATACCTACACAAAGAAACAAAATGTTTTAGGCTGAAGAGATTGAAATGTATGGAAATTGAAATCTACAATAAAAACAACACCAAGGCTCTGGTGAGCTTCTTGATTCATGGACTTGTGTTAATGTGGTGGGAAGGTGATGCATCCCCACAGAAAAACAAAAATGGAATGCTTAAAAATATTCAAACAATCGAAAAGAAAGCAAGAGAGGAAGAACAAAGGAACAAAAACAGAAGTACAGCAAAAATTACAACAGTGTGGCAGACCTAAATTCAACCATATCAGTAAGTACATTAAATTTTAATGTACCCAGCACCTCAATTAAAATATGGAACTGAAAACAGCTCCTCCACCTTCTAACTTTCTAGAGAAAGGGAAGGAATCATTGCTTCTAATTGCTCGCCACGCTCATATGAAACAATTACTGTGTCTACAAGTATAATGTACTATTCCGTTCTTATATACGTGAACTTCAGCCTGGAACATTCTTCTTATCTCATCCCACGCTCAGCCCCAACATGCAAAATGCACACCATATGTACTTCCTTAGGTCTTACCTTTCCGTGAAAGTGATATGATCTGACCACTCCAATAGAGACACACACACACACACACACACACACACACACACACACACACTCCTCCAACTAAAATACATCATATCCTTCTACTCACCTGCATGGGTAAGATTAAATCTTGTTATGTGAGCTCACTAAAACCTGGATTTTATTTTGTGGGTTACTATAGCCCCAAGATAGATGTATATAGGCCACTTGGTTAGCAAATGCATTAATTAATAAGCAAAATTAAATTATGAATATGGTAAGCGATACCATACTACACACATACTATGATTTGTAATAATGAACTTGGATAGGATAGTTCAACCCAGATCATGACCTTTTCTTTGAAAGATAATATCCTGCTAACTTAGCACGGCACCGTATTTTTTTTTTTTCCTGACTAATATTAACATGTTTGGGGCTGGGGGTTTAGCTCAGTGCTTAGTGTTTGCCTCGCAAGCATGAGGCCCTGAGTTCGATTCCCGGTACCAAAAAAAAAAATAATAATAATAATATTAACATGTTTGTTTAAAGAAATTAAAATTACTTCCTTGTTTTACTTTTGGGGAAGAGCTGAAGTCATATGTCAATGAAAGTGTTGACCCTTTTAATGTCTTCTCAAATGAATGTTTATATTTTTATGATAAACACTAAGGAACAATAAACTTTGCTTTAACTATATATATATAGTTTCTATATATGTGTATATATGCATGTATATAAATTTTTCTTCCTTTTCTTCTGCATGGAGCCCCTGTTCCTGAGATAGAAAAGCAGTAGTTTGTTGCTAAAAGTCTGAAATCCACCTCTCGCCAGGTGTAGTAGCACACAGCTGTAATTCCAGCACTTGGGAGGCTGAGGCAGGAGGATTACCATGAGTTCAAGGCCACCTTGGGTTACACAGTGAGTTCAAGGCCAGCCTGGACTACATGGAGTGATCTTGTCTCCAAAAATACAAAAAATAAAAAAATAAAATAAAATCCACCTCCCCAGGCAGAGGCGCCCTGATTTACAGTATTTGTCAACTTCCATGGTGTAAATATTCCCACCACAGCCAAGTCCAACCTGCCAACATGACCTCAGGAGTGGAAAACTGGAAAGAGATAAGGGTCATAAGACCTCAGAGCCAGTGTGAGCCATTATAGGACAGATGACAGGAGGTCATGGTCATGGCAGAAAGAAACACTCATAGAGACAAAGAGTAGCACAAGTTATCAGCCAAAACAGAAACATATGTAAGCCTCCATTTAAAAAACAAAAAATTAAGACACTAGGTTTTCTTTAAAACAAGAGTCCAAGCGGCTGCTGTTCACAATGACTTAATGATATAAAGTAAGTTAATCCCAATTTCTGACAGTGAAAAAACTCAGAATCTGAAGATTTTGGTTTTTTTTCTCTTTTACACCCCGCCTTCCAAAAGGACAATAAAAATCTGATTTACATGGTCATTGCTCTTGTGTCCTGTGAGATTTGGCAGCAACCAGTGTGCCCAGACCACGAGGGAAATCTAAAAGCATCACCTGGCCAGTACTGAAAAAAATAATAGTAATCAAATCAAATCAAATTAAACTAAATAACACCTGGGCTTGAGGATATAGCCAGGCCCTGGGCTCCATCTCCAGCACCTCAAAAATAAATGAAAGAAAGAAAGACTAAAAATAATAACATCATCTGGGAGAGAGAGAAAGCCCTTAACTCTGAACCTGAAATGCCCTTGCCATTTGGATCAGGATGCTGATTGGTGGGAGTGTGGGGGCTAACAAGATGCTTTACCAAGGAGAAAGACAGCGAATGTGTGAAGCAGGTTTCCAACACGAGGCAAGGAAGGGAAAAGCACGGTGACCACCATGCTGCCCGAAAGCCATGGAGCTGCCGTTTCTTGCCCGGCAGTTTAATGACAAGGTTCCTCCCCCCCGCTTGCCAACTAAGCAAGAGCTGTCAGAAGATTCCCTGACTTTGCTGCCCAGCCAGGCCCGGCGTCTGCCCCAAACACAATCATAGCTATCCCCAGGCTTGAATTCCATCCAGAGACCAGTCATTTGCTGCGATTGCATGAGGTCTGAAAAACAAACTCCCACTCAAACGTGCTGTACTCTGGAGACTGCAATCTCAACTAGCTTGTCTCCCAGAACGCAGGCCCACTCTGACCACAGAATCCTTCCAGAGACACAGCCAACAGAAGTGTGTGCAATTCCAACGTATAATTTTTGTCTGGGAAGTGAAATATCTCTGTCATTACATTATTTTCCTTAGCTTAGCAATCCCTTGAAAGACTAAAGCTCAGAAAACATGCTTCTCAAGGCCAACTATTGAAACACACTTCACGTATTCTCTCCTATCTTCCACGACCTTGTGAAGAGTTTTCACATCAAATTTCTCTTTTTATCCTCAAAACAGTGCATCAAGGTATGTATTATTAGTCCTGTTTCCTGGTCCAGTCCAGAGTTCCTTTTCCCAGCGAAAGGTACCACAGCACAGCCCCGCCAAATCACGTCTGAGAGATTGGTTCCCTGTGACAACCTTCCCCCCTTCTCCTGACCCACAGGCCCAACACAAAGAGGCTGCCGGAAACTCCCAAGAGCTGCCAAGCGCGTAGCCACAGTGTCCTAGAAAGGAATTCTAAGCCCACAACAGAGCATTTCTCATCTAGTGTTGTTATGGGATTGGGGTTGGGGAGGGCTGGTGACCGGCCAAAGACGAAGTGGCAGAATGATGAAATCATTCAAGCCTACGGTGCTGATCCGTGTTGTAGTGGGAATGGGGACAGGCTCTCGTGTCAGCCAAAATGTGCCTGCGTACACAACTGAGTTAAAAATAGTGACGGCACAAGGGCAAGCTCAGTGGGAAAAAAAATTGTTTTATTTTATCTGTAATACTCTATTGTCTTTTAAAAGAAAGCACATTTGTGCCTAGTTACATAATTATAATTTATCTTTAAAAATCAAAAGGAAATGGCCATTGCTGCTGCTCTGATAGCCCTCAGGTTCTAGGATGCTGTGTGGTGGGGGAGATTCCCAACATACTGCTTAATTATCTCAAACATGCAGCCCTCCATATCTATTCAGGTCATCTGACGTGTGACCACCCACTGCTGTGAGCCACTTTACTGCTTCCCAGGCCCAAAGCACACATGTCCCTCCTTCCAGGAGTACAGGAGGGACTGATCCAAAACAGCTTTGTGTAACCTTTCCATCCCTGTGACAAAATACCTGAGACACGGGGTTGGGGATTTAGCTCAGTGGTAGAGTGCTTGCTAGCAAGTGCAAGGCCCTGCGTTCAATCCTCAGCATGAGGAAAAAAGAAAAAAAAAAAAAAAAAACCAAAAAACAAAAAAACACCTGAGACAAAAACTTGTAAGGAGGAAAGGTTTATTTTGCCTCACAGTTTTGGAGCTTTTGGTCCATGGTCACACGGCCTTGTTGCTTTAGACCTGTGGAGGCATAAGTTGAAGGAGGCCTGTTTACCTTGTGGCAGCCAGGAAACAAAGAGAGACTGGAAGGGAACAAGGTCCTGCTATCCCCTTTAAGGACACTCCTCAGTGACCGAACTTCCTCCCAGTAGGCCACACCCCCCGAAGGTTCCACCACTTCCCAGTAGCACCACAGGCGGGGGACCAAGGCTTCAGCACATGGGTCTTTGGGGGACATTCAGAACCCGAAGTTCAACAAACTTGTTCTCTCAAATCGCCTAAACCTGGGTTTGGGTTGGGACAGATTGAGAGAACACAGATGGACAAGCATCGATTCGTAGCCAGAGACAAGGAGGTAGTCTATACCAGGGTTAGCACAGGACTTCATCTTGAAGAACTGCTGGAATTTGGATAGGGAAGGGAAGGGATGGAACAGGGTGCAGCAGCGTGTAAGAGAAAGGAAACATCTTGGAAGAAAATTAGAATGTAGAACCCACAGTCACTGGTCATTTCTGTGTGTGTGTGTGTGTGTGTGTGTGCGCGCGCGCGTGTGTGTGTGTTGAAAATTGAATCCAGGGCCTTGAGCATGCCAGGCAAGCACTCTGTCACTGAGCTACACCTGCAGCCCCTTGTGATCACTGATCATTTCTAATGCCATCCCCGTGGCCCATCACAGATTCCTGTCTTCTGGGATATCCCCTTCATGCACACCTCTGTTACAACTGTACCAACACTACCCGAATGCCTGGCATCTCAGCAGGTGACAGTGTGTGAAAGCTCTCTCTCTTTTTTTCTCTCACTATATAGCCCAGGCTGGTCTTGAACTCGCAGCAAACCTGCCTCAGCCTCCTGAGTGCTGGGATTACGTGCATACACCACTATGTCTAGCCAAAGTTCTTCATTTTTTATGGGTATTCACAGACTTCCTGGACAAAGACAAGGGTGGGAAGGGAGGATCAGAGCATCTAAGAGATTTGCCCAGCAGATGAGAAGGGGGATCGGGATGCTGGCCCCAAACCCTGTATTGCCAACTGTTAAATGAGCCCGATAGGAGTCTTGGTGATACACAGACACCTGAATCAGATCAACCCACTTCGGATCCCAGTTCTGGCATTCTGTGTATGTCCTGGAGCAACTTAATTTCTCTGTGCCTCCTTTAATGTTTACCTCAGAGATGTCAGGCAGATTAAAATAATGATGATGCCTATAAAACGTCAAGTCGGCCTGGAGGCTGGAGCCCGTGCCGGACACTTTCTAATCCAGTTTTCTTGGTCAGAAAGATTGCTCCCAACCTAGCACAGACTCCACAAAAATTCTCTGGGCCTGCTTGTGATCGCTCAAGATGGGGGTTTGAAGTCCTTCTGTTAGCAGAGCTGGGTCTGGCAGGTCTAAGGATGCAGGGATTGGGAAGAGCATACACACTACAGTGGTCCTTCGAACGGGGGTGGGAGAATAAGCAGCTCATGCATCCCAACCCCCGCCGGGGGTGGCACCCCTGTGGCACTCCAGCCCCCTAGCTGCCTCCTGTTCTCTTCCTGGGTGCTGCCCTGGGCTGCCTCAGAGCTTGCTGCTGCATCTTGGCATGGACGGGCTTCTGGCAAGAACACCAAGGGGGAGTGACATGCAGGCTGGGTGCTCACACATCCTACATGCTGCCTGGTGCACTCCTGGGCTGGGTCCCTGCTTCCCTGACAAGTTCATCCAGAAAGCAGCTCAAGCTCTCCTGGGACTCCCACACATGGATGCCGGCTCCTGCCACAGCGGTGTGGCTTAATCTCCAAGTGCATCCAATGCAGTTAAAAGAAGGTCATTCGTCACTTAGACAGGGACACACTCTGGGAAATGCGCCAGTGGGCAATTTCATTGTGTGAGCGCTAGGCCCTGAGTTCGATCTCCAGCACCAAAAAAAAAAAAAACCTTTTCCTCATTGTGTGAGCAGGACAGAGTGGGTTTAACAAACCTGGATGGTATAGTAGGTCATGCCACATGGTCTCTCGATGCAATTAAGAAGCGCAGTGAACGGGACACGTGAGGGCTGCTGCTGGTGTAACACAGCTTCATGGCGAACTTTTTAAATATTTAATTAATAAATCTAATTCTCCGCCATGCTGGGGGTCGTACCAGGGCTTCACACAGACTAGACAAGTGCTCTACCACTGAGCTTCATTCCTAGCCTTAAATTTTGTTTTGCAAGTAGAAGATGTTCACTCTAAAATAATGATAACAAAAAATAAAAATAATGATAACAAGCATAGAATAAAAATTCAAAAGCAGTTCGTCATTATCAAGTACGTACAAAACATTATTGTATGTGTTCCGCTTTTACACGCCTGCAGAGCAGTAGGCTTGTTTACGCCAGCATCGTCGTGCTGTGACATTAGGAAGGCTGTTTCCTCACTAGGCAATAGCATGTTTTAAGCTCTTACAGGACCTCCATCTTAGGTGAGGTCCATCATTGATCCAAATGTCACTATACAGCACATGACTGTATTTGTGAATTTTCATTTCTCACTGAGCTATTCGATACACTGCTCTGTCACACTTTTTGAGTGTATGTGTCGCCTTGAGGTCCGTCACTCTTGCACACGCTAGGCAAGTGCTCTGCCACTGAGCTGCAACCCCACCCAGCTTTCTCCTTTTTATTTACCTCACTAACCACACCCCGCTTCTTCCTGTGAAAAGAAGAAGCACAAGTAGGTAAACTTGTAAATGTTCTATATTCACTTAATTCAACTATACATTATAATTTTGGACATGTGTTGCCTTTAACAGAATTGGTGTCTTTGAATCTAAATTCAAAGACGTGAAATCAACAGTTCTAGTGGTTCATAATTGTCTAGGGTGGCAGGTGCCTCCCCAGGAAAAGGTATACACTCTCATGAGGTCAATTTTGCACACAATTTCTGGGAGCAGCTAGATTCCAAAAGTCCCACAAGGCACCCAGTATAGTTGAATATACAAGGGAACAAAAAATCCAGAAAGGCTAAGGTGACTCGAGCTACCAGTGAATTACACTGTCAGAATTTGAACTCAGATCTGCTCACCTAATGGCTGTTCTGGGAGAGGCACACCCAGGGCCACAGTACCTGGGTTCCAAGCCTGATTGTGCTGCATATTGGCTGTGTGACTTGTGCAAGTTACACTGTCCCTCGGTGCCTCAGATTCATCGACTGAAGATGAGGTGGGAATAATTGGGCTCCTCACATTGCCAGTTACCTTGGCATTATATCAGTGTTCGCCGTAATCACCTTGCAATCAAGAGGGACGCGCTCAGGAAGATAGGCATTGTGCCTTGCCATCAAGCTGCCAAGTGGTATGTGACTCCTCCCTCAAGGCAGAACCCAAAGCCTGTGGTCTGGGCACAAAACAGCCTGTGTCCACAGAAGTCACCACAGCCTGGCACCAGCACAGGGTGCAGGGGTGTCGAGGAGCAGCTTCTTCAG
Source organism: Hystrix cristata (assembly GCA_004026905.1). Lineage (NCBI taxonomy): Eukaryota > Metazoa > Chordata > Mammalia > Rodentia > Hystricidae > Hystrix > Hystrix cristata. Next base: position 35,655 of record PVJO010015290.1, on the reverse strand, counting down.
GGAGCAGCCCTCAAATTCAATGCAGGCTATCTGTTTCCTGCAGAGGAACAGCCAGAGTGGAGCAGGAGGAAGAGGGAGGATGGGAAGGCAACGGCTGGGAAAGCGTGGGCCCGCTGCTGCCCAGAGGAGGCCTGGCCTGACTCCCACCCTCCGGGGGGCAGAAACAGCCTTTCACAGCAGCGCAGGGAGACAGCACGGGCCGAGAGATGGCAGGGACTGGACATGCGGCAAAGAGGCTTCCCAGGAGTGTCAGGCCCCAGGAACCTCAGAGTCACCCTGGGCAGCGCATTCAGGAAGTCCCCTCCCTCCCTGGGGCTGTGGGCGGGATTAGAAAACGCTTTCAGTTTTGTTTCTTTGTCTGATAGAAAGGAAACTTACCAGGAAGCCTCTGGGAGTGGAACATGGAGGGAGAATTCCAGGTGTGCTGGCACTGGTAAGAAGCCACTTTCTCTAGCAGCTGGCCTGAGGCTGGCTAGCAAGGCAGGAGGTGGGGGAAGGCTGCTTCGGATGCCAGGAGGTCCCAGGCCTGTGCAGAGAAAACACCCAGGAGGGTGAGGGGCAGGGTGAGGAGGGGTGGGAAAAGCAGCAAATCTCCAAACAGGCTGCTCAGTGCTAACCAACTTCACAACATCCCCTCAGCTCAGCTATTTCAGGGCTTCTCCTACTGTCAGAGCTTAGTCCCAACTTGGGGTTCTGATAATACGGTCTTCACACCAGTCTGTGAAGGAAAGTGGCCAAGAGGGAGTCTCCAGGCCCATCTCACCCTCACCCGCGGAGGGGCTGTTGGGCGGCGCAGGGCAGGCAGGGCAGAGGGCCAGGAGCACAGCTCTAAGCAGGGGCACCTGGCCATGGTGGAGCCTTGAGCTCCGAGCTCCCTGCCTGTGGCAGGAAACTGAGTGGAGCCCCCCCAGAGAGCTCTGCTCCAGTCAGGCCTTTTGGGATCTCTGGTCTGAGCCAGCGCAGGAGGAAGAAGTGAGGACACGGGTCAGGCAGAGCGATATGGAGAGAACAGAGGAAGTGGAGGCAAAGGCACTGGCCTGGGCAGCTTGTTCAGACCAAAAACAGCGATATTCCCTGTGCCGGGGACTTGGGAGTACACATCTCGTGTACATCTAGGCCTTTAGGACTACAGCCTCTGAGTTTCCTTCCACCCAACCTGCCACCAGCAAGAGTTGATGGAAATGAAAAGTGTCATTTCAGGGGCTGGGGATTTAGCTCAGTGATTAGAGTGCTTGCCTTGCAAGCACAAGGCCCTGAGTTCAATCCCCGGCACCACCAAAAAAAAAAAAAAAAAAAAAAAAAAAAAAAAAAAAAGAAAAGTGTCATTTCTTGAAGATGAGAACTGTTAGAGAAAAATGCCCTGCCTGGGAGGTGTGGACACCTTCATTCATTAGGGCCTTCTAGAAGGACCTCCGGCCCTCTCTAGCGGTTACCACAGGTGGGCCTGGGGCCAGGGGACAGATGGATGGCCTTCCAATCCTTGCTTTGGAGGTTCTAAACGTTTCTGCCCTTGCGGGAAGTGCAAGTGTAGCAAGGCTGTGTTACTAACTGGGCCCAACAGATGCACCAGAAAACAGGAAAAAAGATTTGAGTATTTGTTATTTCATAACAGTTTTATTGAAGTATAATTGACATAAAAGGCACTTTTAAAGTACCATCTGACACATTTTGATGTATGTTATATACCTGTGAAACCGTCCCATGAGCCAGGAAATGAAGCTCAGCAACACCCCAAAGTCTCCCAGGGCCCCCTGCAATCCCGTCTTCCTGTCTTCCGTGCGATGGCCTCTGAAGAGCTAGTCCTAGGTATGAAGCCAGACGCCGTGTTTTGTATACTGTTCTTCTCCCTCTTGTTCCTGTAGCAAAAGAAATGTGCCCTCTGCCCTCTTCGTCCTCCATGAGTCCCGCTGCCAGCAATTTCTGGTCTCTTGCCCCAAGTGTAAGGAGTCCGTCCCAGAGGCGAAGATGAAGGAGGACTACGAGGAGTGTCACCCGAAGGTGAGCAGGTGGCAAGAGAGACAGGACCTGAGGGCCAGCACTCTGTCTGCCCAGCAGCAACTCAGACTCACATGGCCCCTTGAGGGCAAATCATCTAGTCCCTCCATGTTCAAACCCAGTTTATGAAAAGAAAATGTTAATCCTGTTTTTCTCACGCTTCATGAAGTCTACTCCTTTTTGCAACTTGTTCTCGTTTTTTCCTTTTGTGGGTTTTTTTTGTGGAGGAGTTAGGGTGAAACAGGGCCTTACTGTGTAGCACAGGCTGACCTTGAACTCTTGATCCTATTGCTTCAGCCTACTGGGTGCCGGGAAAACAAGCGCATGCCACCATGCCCAGCTTCCAGTCCTTTCCCTGCAGGCTTATGGGTCACACAGGGCAAGGGGTTCCTGCTCCCAGAATGGTCGTATGCTGTTTTGAGATTCATGAAGAGGAGAAACAGGGAAGGAGGCCTCCAGAAGGCAGACACCCCAGCTGATTTTTCATGTCAGTCCCTCTTGGGCCTCTCATCCGTCTTTGTGGAAATCCTCAAGCTGGACATCTGTGTCAATTCAAAGTGGTCAAGCAAAGACTTCTTGTAGCACTCGGCTGGGTGTTGGAGGGAAACTGAGGTAGCCACACCAGGTCCCCACCCTCAGGAGCTCACAAATCCCAGCCTGGAGCACCCTGAGTCAAGGGGGATGTGAGGAAAGGCCAGGGGCGCAGGCTGGAGCCCATGTCTCTCTGTGTTTAGGTCAAGTGTGCAATGTGTCAGCAGAGTGTACAGAAGTCCTTGCTGGAATTGCACGAGGTGAGAGTCAGGTGTGATCCTGAGAAAAGGAGAGGGAGAGAGAAGGGGAGGAGATGCACTCTGTTCTTATCCAGCTGGGCTTGGAGAGCAGCAGAGAGCCAGCCACCTCAGGGACACAGGTCCTCCTGCCTCCATCTGCTGGACAGAGGGACTTTCTGTGGTTCCTGAGCCCAGGAGATCTTGTATTTCTGGCCTCTGCCATCACTTTCTGTGACTGGCTTCAATTCCCTGAGGAGGTGGGCTCACATCCCTGACCTGTTCAGTGACTAATGATCACGCCTTTCCTGCCGCCTCTCACAGACCGAGGAGCGCCCTGTCAAGTGCAAGTTCTGTGAGCTGACTGTGCACCTCAGCAAGCTGGAGACACACGAGTCCTACTGTGGCAGCCAGACCCAGCGCTGCCCACACTATGACTACCTTATCTTGCTCTGGCTGCTGGCCCACCACAAAGATGTCTGTCGGCGTACACAGTCTGTGCTCAGCGAACGTGAGCAGCTAGGAGAAGCTGGAGAGGAAGAGAAAAGGTGTGAGGCCCAGAGCCCAGAGCCTCTCTTCCATGGGATGCAGGGGCCAAAACCCGCCGAGGGCGTGGAAGAGAAGGGTATGTCTCAGTTTAACTGCCTATTCCAGTTCTGCTCCACACGGGAGAGTAGCCTTCTTGCGTGTCTGCCGTGGCCTTTCCGGGACTCCTCCGGGGAGACTGAGAGGCCAAGTGAGGAAGCCATGGTGAGCCCTAAAAGTGGGGACATTCTTTGAACTCCTCCAGCACAAACATGGCCTGGTCAGAGCCACCTGAATCCTTTTATAGATGAGAAACTTGCTCAGAGAATGAAGCAAAGGCTTGCTAGAAATGGAAATCAGACTGGACGCCTAAATTTCCCAGGCGTGGCTCCTCCTGACCTTCAGCCCTATGTGTTGGCTCCCTGGTATCTTCATGTCCCTTGTCCTAGTTACCTTTTGCTGATGGTGTGTTTACTGAGGACACGGCCATTAAGGTGCAAGATCTTTTGTTGACTTTACTGGTTGTTGTGGTATCGCGGTAACATGTGGAGAGAGCCTAAAATCCCTTAGACCATAAATCTCTGCTAGGAAACAGTCTACCCCAGGTCAGAGTCAGCCAGCTGGGAAGTATGAGATTTGTGTCTCTTTCTTTCCAATGTGCTGAGATTTCGTATAGCCAACACAGTCAACAACACAACTTCAACACAACACTGCTTCAACACAACATTGTGTACCATTAACACCTGTATGGGTCACTGAGCTTGGAAAGGTAGAATGAAGGTAGTTTGACACCCTCCTTCGCTTCAAAAACAGCTCTGCTCCAGGAATGTCTCTTCATCAGAGTTGTGAGCTACCCTTAGGGGACACTGGACACAAAGGAAATGACGTGGGTGTTTATTGGTTTTTGTTTTTGATTTTGGTTTTAGTTTTGGTTTTTTTTGGGGGGGGTGCTGAGGATCGAATAGTTTTGGTTTTTTGAGGTAGTCACACCATGCACTTCAGGCTGGCCCTGAACTCACCGTGTAGCCCAGGTTGAGCTCAAACTCACAGGAATCCTTCTGCCTCAACCTCCCGAGTGCTGGGATTATAGGTGTGGGCCACCGTGCCCAGTTTGATAGGCCTGATTCAGCCTAGGGTTCCCCGTATGACTGAGGACACTTGCTGTGTGGGAAGCCAAAACCAGGCAGGCTGTGGGCAGTTCGTGCTCAAAAGTACAGGCCATGTGGCCCACTGGGGGAGAGTTAGGGTAGCCATTGTCAAGGGCAGTCATTTGTGGTGTTGTTTCTGTGCTTATCCAGGAAAAAGAACTTCAGTTCCTGAAAGGAAAATCTACTGTAATTATTGCAACGAAGTGATTACAGGAAGTAAGCGTAGTCACTATATGGTGAGTAGAAATTAGTCATTTTCTAATGGTGCCAATATCTGGTTCATAGTCCAAAAAGTGTGATGTGGAAGGAAGATTATGGCCCAATTTTACATAGCACAGATTTTTTTTTTCTGCATTTTTTAATGTTTATTAGTACACGTTTGCTGTATATAGTGATTATATTCATTGTGGGGAGTTGGTACGTGTACATAACCCATCTTAATTCTTTTTACTTCCCCTAATCCTCCCCTCTCTCCCCTTCCCTCCATCTTTTGTTCCTCCTCCCATTTGCAAAGGATCTATCTCCCTATTTTGTATTATTTATCTTTTATTTTCCTCTTTAAATTATTTATTTCTTATTTACATAAGGAAAAAACCTTGTGATATTTGTGCTCGTGTGTCTGATTTATTTTGCTTAATATTGTGGTCTGAGGTACATCCATTTTCCTATAAATGACTCAAATTTGTCCTTCTTTATGAATAAATAGTTCTCTATAGTGTATATGTACCATATTTTCTTTATCCATTCATTTGTTGATGGACATATAAGCCACTTCCAAGATTTTGCTATTATGAGTTGTGCTGCTATAGACATGGGTATGCACGTATTACTATAGCACGATGTCTTAACTCTTTTGGGAATGTACCCAGAAGAGATATAGCTGGGTAGAATGGAATTTCTATTTTTAGTTTTTTGAGGGCTCTCCAGACCGATTTCCACAATGGTTGTTCTAGTTTACATTCCCATCAGCAGTATAGAAGGATTCCATTCCCACCACCACCATCTCGCCAGCGTTTATTTGATTTCTTGATGATGGCCTTTCTTTCTGGAGTAAGATGAAATCTTAGTGTTGTTTTAATTTACATTCCTTTCATGGCCAATGATGTTGAGCGTTTTTTCATGTATTTATTGAGCATTCATATTTCTTCTTCTGAGAAGTGTCTCTTTTTACTTTGGGCCAGACATTAAAAGTGCCTGTGGTTTTCGTTTGTTTTTGCCTTGTGCAAAAATAGACTTTAGTGAGTTGCTTTAGGTGAATTTAGCATATATTAATTGGTCTTCATCGGGGCCCAGCCCTTCAGGGAGCATCCTTGACCACTCTTGGTACTCCGGAGCACATCTGATTCTCCAACCTTCAGGCCTGCACATTGCAACTGGGGCCCCAGTAGGGCCCACCCACGTGGTTTCCTGCCCCCACGCTCGTCTTCCCTGTTAGACCTTGAGCTCCTGCCAAAATTTAATGGCTTTCTCCACCTTCCAGTAACAAATATCAGGGCTGGATACAGAAAGGGGACGCCGGTGAGCGGCACTGATGTGGTTGGTTGATTGTTTTTGCCTGTGACCCCTGCCGGACTTGTCCATCCATAGCCCTGAGTGTCTTTTCAGTGCATTACCGTCCCAGATTGCTTGCTTCTCTTGTGCTTATCGTTGCTTCTCTCCAGGGAACTCCTCTCCTCCTCCTTTGGCAGAGATGTTTACCTTTCTAAACTTCAATTCATACAACTATAGAATGTCAGAACTAAAGAGACCACAGAGACATTCCAGATCTTTGCTTTTTTTGTTTTTTAACTGTATTTTGCCATTGGTGACATTTAATACATTCGCAATGATATGCAGCCATCACGACTATCTGGAAAATGTTCCAGCGCATTTTCATCACTCCAGAAAGAAACCCTAACCTCACTAGCAGCTTCTCCCCCTTTCTCTCTCTCTCCGGCCCCTGCAATCACTAATACGCTTTCTCTCTCTATGGACTTTCCTATTCTGGCTATTGCAAAGAAGTGGAGTCCTATCATATGTGATCCAGTGTGACTGGCTTCTTTCACTTAGCATAACAATTTTAAGGTTCGTCCGTGTGGTCATTGTAGCACATATCAGCACATTATTCCTTTTATGGCCTTTTTATGAAGCTAACTACTCCCCTTCAAAATGCTCAGATTGGCAACCAAAGAAACTTGCAAACTTATTTGAAGGTGGCAGTGGTGTGCGTAGCTGTAATAAACATGAAACTGGATTCGTGATCAGAAACCCTGAAGTTTTGTTCTGCTCTGCTCCTTACTGGCTGTGTAAACTCTATTGGCTTCTTTCTTTTCTTCGAAAAACAGGGTGATGATGGGAATGGAGCCATGTGACACTTCAGCAGTGAGGCCAGGGAGTCAGGGACCACCTTTTAGAAATCTCATTTGCCTGTTGTAAATGGCTGCTAAATTGCGATTCTGCAAAAGGAATCCCATAAGTAGACATCCAGGTAAATTTTACCTGGTCACGGAAAGAAGACGTCCGCGATCCCTCAACAGCAGATCCACCTGCCTGCCAGCGTCCGCACCCACACCCGCGGCCTTCCCACCCACTGCCGTGGGGAAGCAGTCTGTGTTGCTGTGTGGAGCGCACCCCGCGGGTGCGCCGCGGCGCGAGGACATTGCTACCCTGCCCCAGAAACCCCGCTCACAGCGTGGAGAGGCTGTGTGGGCTGCACACAGAGACAACAAAGATCTCAAAACCGTTCGCTCCAGTGCGTTCTAACATTTTTCATCATCACAAGTTGTCAAAGAGGTCAAACTAAGAAATACTGTGTCCAGGTACTATCTCTGCCTTGCACAGAAGACGCTTTTTAAAATTTGACAATTAAGTATTGAAACAGTGTACATTAGGTGGTTTTATAGTTCTCAGTCTTTATATTAACATAACCCACCCGAAAAAACTTCTCTTACATCCATTTCCTGCCAGCTATCATCTTTTTAATTTTCTTTTTTAACCTTGGTTTTTTTTTTGTTTTTTTTTTGTTTTTTTGGTGCCGGGGATCGAACTCAGGACCTTGTACTTGCGAGGCAAGCACTGTAACCACTGAGCTAAATCCCCAGCCCCTAACCTTGTTTTTTATTAGTACATATTTGTCATACATGTTGATGACATTCATCAATAGGGAATTTGTACTTGTACATAATATATATTAATTCTTTTTTCCCCATTTCCCTCCTCTCCCTTCAACTCTTCTTTGCCTCCCATTTACAAAAGCTTTGTGTCCATTTTTTCCTTCCAGTCCCTTTTCCCTTTTCCCTTTCTTCCCTTCCCCTCCCCTGCCCTTCCTCCCCTTCCCATCTGAACATGTTCTTCCTGCTTCCCATTATCTGTCCTCCATTATGTTCCATATTTACCCTTCGAGTTCCTCATACAAGAAAAACAATGAGATATTTAAACATGTGCATCCAAGTTATTTCACTTAAGAGTATGATCTCAAGGTGCATGCATTTTCCTACAAATGTCTCAAGTTTATCCTTCTTTATGCAGAGTGGTACTCCATTGTATATAAATAACACATTTTCTTTATGATCTGGACTGTCCAGGATTTAGCTATTATAAATTACACTACTATAAATATGGGCGTGCATATATCACTGTGGTATGATGCTTTTAAATCTTTTGGGAAGATACCAAGAAGGGAAATGGCTGAGTCAAATGGAGCCTCTAGTTTTAATTTTTTGAGGAATCTCCATACTGATTTCCACAGTGGTTGTACCAGTTTACATTCCCACTAGTAGTGCAAAAGGGTTTCTTTTTCCCCACAGCCTTACCAGCATTTGTTATTGATTGATTTTTTTTTTTTGGTTGATTTCTTGATGATAGCCATTTTTCTGGAACGAGCTAGAATCTCAGTATTTTAATTTGTATTTCTCAAATGATCAGTGATGTTGAGCATTTTTTTCACATATTTATTTGCTGTTTGTACATCTTCATCTGAGAAGTGTTTATTAATTTCAGATGCCCATTTTTGGATTGGGTCTTTAAATTTGGGGGGGGTCTGATTTTTTTTTGAGTTCTTTATATATTCTAGATGTTAGTCCTTTGTCTGAGGAGTAGCTGGTAAAATTTTTTTCCCATTTTGTGAGTTGTCTCTCTATCCTGTTGGTGGTTTCTTTTGTTGTGCAGAAGCTTTTTAATTTGATGTGATCTCAGTGGTTGATTTTTGTTTTGTTTTATTTTGTTTTGTTTTGTGTTTTGGGGGGATTTGTTTTTTGTTTGTTTTGTTTTGCTGGTTTTTTGGAACAAGTTCTCGCTATGTAGCCCAGGCTGGCCTGGAACTTGTGGCAATCCTCCTACCTCAGCCTCCCGAGTGCTGGGATTATAGGCATGTGCCAGCACACCTGGCTTCTCACCTCCTTTAAATCTTTGCTCAAATGACAACTTCTTAAAGAATATACTTTGACAACCTATTTAAAATTGCAACCCCGGGCCATCGCACATTCACCACTTCCTTACCTTTCTCAATTTTCTCTATTCTTTTTTTCCATAGCAGGTATCACTTTCTGACATCTTATTTCTCTTGTTGATCGTCTCCCATCACCCCAATTAAAATTGAAGGCCTCACTGCTCCCACATGCTAACTAGACATGCTTTCGATTTTAGCTGTTTCTTATGGTAACTACCTCCATACTTCTAAAGCATCTTCTTATACTGATACGCTTTTCCCCCCAGTTTTAGACATTATTTACTCGTAAGTCTGTAGAGATATGGATTTTGCTTTTTTTATGTCATCTATCCCACACACACTGCCAATTTCTTCATTCTATCCTCCTGATTTATTGCTATCATTCATTGTGGTTAAACTAATATTGACTGTTACATTACTGTGGCCACGTAAGCATTACAAATTGTTTGCCATATAAACGGTGATTAAATTTTCTGTCTTTCCCAACTTTTTGTTTTCCCTGGGGTTAGTAATTTCTCGATTTTTTTCATTTGCTTCCTTTTCTAGATATCGATCTCTAACTCATCCCTTACAAATTCTACCAGATATGAAAACTCCACAATTAAACACATCCTGTCCGTTGCATTCTGGGGCATCTATTGCCCACACATGAGGAGTAGCTGTCCTTCTGAGAGTTTTGTCCGTTCCTGACAGGGCTGGAGTTGCTTCCCAAATCTCAGGCCTGGTCTTCCTCTTTCTTGATTTATTCCTTGTTTGGTAGAACATATCCTCAAATAATTTCCTGGGAAGGAAAGCATCGTGGCAAACTTTTTAGCCATTATATATCTGAAAATGAGAGCTTAGATGACTCTGAAATCTATAATCTTTCAATTTTTATTATAAAAATGAAACTAGACCACTGATACAACTAACCCCTATGTATTCACCCATCAGATACAATAACACTCAAAAGCTTTCCACATTTGTTTCCTCTATTCTTTTGTTTGCTTCTCTTTTTTTCCCTGAACTGTTTTGAAGCAAGTGTAAGATACCCTCTTATCTCACACACCGCCCTTTAGGGCGTGTGTTTAAGGTGCGGCCTTTTCTTCACTATGATACCTTGTTCTCTCTCAGTGGTCTCAGCAGATGTTCTTTCCTGCCGTCTTTGGGGGCTTCCATTTGCTGTGCTTCCTCATCGCGGCTGCAGCTGTTTTCTCCTCTCTTGCCTTCTACTAGATCAAGCGAGTTTCCTGCCTCCCTTTCTAATTATTTGGCAATTTCACATTCTATTTCTGTTAGCTTACTCACTATGAATGACATCTTAATATGAAAACTTGACTTCAAATGAACCGTTATCTTTACTCTTCTTACAAACATATACGGTTTTGAGAACAGATTAGCTCTGATTCTCTTGTCCCATTTTATGTGGAAAGTTGTCAAAATTTTTTCCTCTTTGTTTTTTCACTACCCCTCTTTACTCATTGATAGTGTTATTTTTTGTTATGCAGCTTGTATCTGGTTTGGATTTTGGTTTTTGGTTTTTTGAGACGGGGTCTCACTATGTAGTGCAGGATGGACTTGAACTCACTATGTAGCCCAGGCTGGTCTTGAACTCTTGACGATCCTTCTGCCTCAGCCTCCCGAGTGCTGGGATTATAGGTGTGTGCTGCCATGCCCGGCTGTTTGTATATACTCGGAAGTTTACCCTTCTCTTTGCTCACATCCTTTCTTGGATCCCAAGCTTTCGATCTTGGTATTATTTCTCTTACTAAAATGTATCTTTCAGTTTTTTCAGCAAGAACTTTTAAGTTCTTCCCGGAGGCCAATGCTGTTATGGGTTGTCATTTACTTTTCTTCGAGGTGGATTGCTCCCGCTGTGTGTTTGTCATTTTGGATTGTGAGTTTCCGTTTGGTTCTACCTGGGAAACTCCTGTACGACCTCTTTTGAGGCTATGTGCCCTCTGGAAGAATTTTGTGATCCAAATTTTTATGTTTATTTTTCTAGGATTTCCAGACCATGCAGCTAATGTAAATCTGAACCCCAAATACAAGAATGGCATGGGCCTGTGATTTTGAGTTTTTAGGGGCAACATTTTTATTCCCTATGCTCAAATTCCACCCTGAGGTAGGAAACTTCTTCCCCCTTTTCCTTCGTAATTAACTGATTCTTCTCTCTTACCCGCCGTCATTTTTCCTTTCACGCTCCCAGCATTACACGGGGGAAGAGCAATCTTAGTTCCAATTTTCCACCTCCTGTGGATGGGATAGTCTCTCATCCAAGCTCCTGGTTAGAAGATTGACCCCACATCTCTCCTATAACCAAAGTGTCAGATCACATGCTGAACCGATGTTTTAGTTCAGTCTTGCTGTTGTAACGGGACACTGGACAGAAATTTGTACAGAACAGAAATTTATTTTTCACAGTTCCGGAGACTGGTCATGCAACCTCGATGTGTCCAGCTTTGGCGTCTGGTGAGGCCTTCTTGCCAAATACTCCCATAGCAGAAGGCAGAAGGACAAACTAGCCAAATGCTTCATGAAGCCTCTTTTATAAATCTTGATCCCAGCCAGTAATGGTGGTGCACGCCTGAAATCCCAGCACTCTGGGAAGCTGAGGCAGGAAGAGCACAAGTTCAAGCCCAGCTTGGACAGCTAAGGGACCTTGTGAGATCCTGTCTCAAAATTTAAAAATTTTAAAAGGACTGGAGTTGTAGTTTAGTGTGAAGGCCCTGGGTTCAATCCCTAGTGCCCCGCCAAAAAACCCTTAATCTCGTGAATGAGGAAGGAGCCCTTACAGGCCTCTTGAAGTCCCCATCTTTTAACACTATCACATTGGCAACACCAAAAATTTGCAGAGAACTCATTCAAACTATAGCAACCAGTCAGACCTTCATTCCTAGAATTCAAAACTTTCTTTCTTGCCACGTCTCTTATATTTCATTCATCCTTTCTAAGTATTTGTAGTGGAAAGTTTTCAGGTTATCTAGTCAAGTGCACCTTCCGACTGTTAAAACCGAAGTTCTGGGGCTGGGGATTTAGCTCAGTGGTAGAGCGCTAGCCTAGCAAGAGCAAGGCCCTGAGTTCGACCCCCAGCACCCAAAAACAAAAACAAAAACTGATGTTCTTTTTCACTGGATGTATTGCAATTGCAGGATGACTGTTCTGCGGTCTTGGAGTATCTGAAAAACCTGATTAAATCCTTTCCAAGTTGGACCAATGAAGGTCAAACTCCCACAGCAGAGAAAGATGTCCATCCAAAGACAAGAAATACAAACAGATTTCCTCTTCTTTCTGAATGTTCAACAAAGCAAGCACCAAGAGACAAAAACAGAACAACAGATCTGCCTTCGAAATCTGAGCTCCAGCCAAGGACCTCCTCTCCCACAGAAGACGAGGCAGCCTGTGACCTTCTGGGCAGGTGTCTGCAGTGCGGTATCCAGCTTCCCCTGCCCATCCTAAAGCAACATCAGGTACCCAGCTTCTCTTCTCTCCCTGCCTGGCTGTGAGCCAGCAGGGCAGTATCTTAAAGAGTCGAATATCTGCCGGATGTTTGCCCATGTTGCAGCTGGACGGTCCTTCCCCGTCTCCCCTTCTCTGTGTCACCTCTCAAGGCCGGGTTGCCTTTGAAGGCAGAGCCAGTACTCTCATTTCTGTGTCTCCAGCTCCCAGTCTGAGGGCTGACACATAGCAAGTGCTCCAAAACTGTGGAGTAAATGAATAAAGCTGAGGGAGGCCGGTCTATCTGCCTCAAGGTGTGGATAAAGCAACTGATGCCCAGAAAGCAGAAATGTCTTGCTCCAGATACTGAGTCAGGTGGTGGCTGGCCTCCAGCAGATCAAGGCTGCAGCCATGTTCCTCAATATCCTGATTTTTTTTCCATCCTAGATTATTTTCTTGTAATAATAAGAACTGGCCTTAGAAGTAGTTAATCATCGTGAGCCAATTACAATGCATAGCTCTTGATAAATGGTTAATTTTCATTATAAACACTAGACAGGTGTTTTATCCTCATTTTACAGATGGAGAAAGTGGACAGAGAGGTAGAGTGCCTTCCTAGAGTTATATAAGAGAGAGTGGCAGACTCCAGTTTAGACTCTACATGTGTAGCTCCAAAGCTTTAGCTGTGGCCTAGATGCCTTACTTGTTAGATATTTTTTAAAATACTATAAAATATTAGATTTTGTTGTAAATAATAAAGACGATATCTTATAGCTTAAAGAAGAATAAAAGCAAAGGTAGTTATTCCCCACACCCATCCCACTTCCCCAACGCCATGCCCTGAGATACAAATTTCTGCAGCCTTGTGGGTGCCCTCTAACAAATTGCTCAAATTGCTTCTTTTCCCCTACATATTATCTTACTGTGCTCATTACTCTGCCATTTGCCTTCTTCATTTAATATACGGTAGGCCTAAGTATTAGGTAGGCCTAAGCATTTTTTTCAAACACACACACACATATATATAATTTTACAAAAATGAACTAATTTTATCTTGCTGCAGGGACTGCTAAGGCCATTTTCCCTTGCCTCCCACCATTAGCATGCTTCCTCTCCCACTTTTTTTCCCACCTTTATATAATAAGGTTGTCAGATTTAGCAAATGAAAATACTGGTTACCCAGATAAGTTTGAATTTCAGAGAAACAAAAGAATTTATTAGTAGTGGTATTAGGCAGTATTGAGGAATTAAACCTGGGGCCAGGAGATTGGAGAAGATGCTCTACCACTGAGCTATACCCCCAGCCCTTTTTATTTTTTATTTTGAGACACAGTCTTACTAAATTGTGCGGGCTAGCCTTGAACTTGTGATCCTTCTGCCTCAGCCTCCTGAAGAGCTGGAATTATAGTTATGCACCACCATGCCTGACAATTTTTTTAAAAACATAACTATGTCCCATGCAATGATTCTTTCTCTAAAACTGAAATTTAAATGAGCACTCTGTATTTTATTTGGCAACCCTACTATCAAACGTACACAAACATTCACATTTGGAGTACTACTGTACACATTTCTTTGCATCATAATGTTATGATTTAGCCATATCCAAGTGAACAATAAAAGAAGAATAAAAGCGAAGCTAGTTATTCTCCACACCCTCCCATTTCCCTGGTGCCATGCCATGAGATACCCATTTCAGCAGCCTTAGACTGTTTTGAACGGTTACACAGGAGTTCGTGTTATGGGCATACTCTCCTGTTCTTTCACCTCGTGATGGTCAGGGACCTCAACTAAGCACCTTCCAAAGCCCCCTGCCCCTCTCCTGGATTGGCGGGCTCTATGCTTTTTCCATGCTGTCCACCCCAGTCTCCAGGCACCTGTAGCTGAGGGCTTTTGTTTGGGAGCAAGGAGGAGTAGTAGCCAGGGACATCTCAGAAACTAGCACTGTTCAAAACATACTGAACTTTTTTTTTTTTTTTTTTGTGGTGCCGGGGATCGAACTCAGGGCCTTCTGCTTGCAAGGCAAGGCAAGCACTATAACCACTGAGATAAATCCCCAGCCCCCAAAACATACTGAACTTTTATATCCCTTTCTTTAGGTAAAATGCCAACGATTAGCTTCCTTAAAAGGAAAGCAAGTGAGAAAATCCAGCTAGATTTGGAAAAGAAGAGGTTCTATGAATTTAGAAGATTTCCTGTTTCCACCAGCTTTCCTGCTTCCTTTCCATGGTGGTCTACTCCTGAGAAGAGATGGGGTTTTATTCCTTTGTATTTAGAAGAAAAAGTCTGCACTTTAACTACGGTGCAGCGGTTTGCCCAAGAGCTCCAGGTATCCAGGACAAAAAAAAGAGTCCTGTTCTTCCGGCTGGCCATTCTGATTACGCTTCTAGGATCAGTGGGGAGTGGTGCCTAAGAGACACCAACTTTGTCCCTGAAGAATAAAAACACCTTCTTTGAAAGCTTCTTGTTCACTTTCTTGGATTCCTCTCCGGTTTTGCAGGGCATGGGTTGGCAGGAGGTGGGACAGCGGGATGAGGTGGTGCGAGGGACCAGCAGAAGAAAGAGGAAGAGCCAGGAGAAATGGAGCAAGAGAGAGAAATGAGGGTGGAGTGGTGCCCGAGGGTCTGGTGAAGGGCAGAAGGGCAGCATGGAAGGCTTTGGGAGGGAAGGTGGCTGAGGAAGCCTGAAGACAATGTCTACCTGACAGTTAACCGCGCTCTCACCTTTCTGCCCAGGCCTTGGGGAGACTGCTCAGGACACCAGCCCCTGCCAGCAGGGAAGAGCCAAGAAGTGGGTAAACTAGGTGGGCCCCATCCTCCCAAAACTGGAAAGCGAGAGCCTTCCTCGAGCTTTGTTGTGTTCCTGGTCTGCTTAAGCCTCTCCTTGGGTGGGGGTGAGGGGCTTTGTCTAGGGAGAGAAAGGCAGAGACCTGGGGAGGAGCGCGGGGCTGTGGCTACCTAAAGACAGACGCACGCGCTGGGCCTCCCGGGCTGGAATGTCAGGACTGGACTGGTGGCGGACTGACGGAACTTCCCCCTCGCACGCAGCGGCAGCGGGAAGGCAGGGTCCCTGCCTGAGCTCCCCCGGGGCGCGGCGCCCTCCGGGACACTGCGCCAGGTCCGCGATGCCCTCTACCCGCACGATCCACTGATCTGGCAACTCCCGGGGCGGCCTCCTGGGGCCATGGGGCTGAGCAGAGCCCAGGGAGGAGGAGGCGTCACAAAGACGGCACGGTGCTGGGCGTTTAGCAGAGCAGCTGAGCGAGGGCAGGGCGCGGCCGCCGGGTACTTGCAGAGTTGGCATCCAAACAGCAACGGCGCGGGCAGAGCGGCAGGTGCTCTCGCCATCCCTGCAGACCAGAAGGGGCGCAGCCCGAGGAGCGAGAGGGGCGCGGCCAGACGGCAACTGGTGAGGGGCAGCCAGCCGGCACTGGGTGTGCCAGGTGGGGGCGGTGGGGTTGGAGGGACGCCGGGGCCATCTCCTCCTGGACGTGACTCTCGGCTGCGGGGTTCCCTGGCCATCTCCGCAATGCTTAGGTGTTAGGGCATCCTTAGGTTTTCTTCCTTGATTGGCATCTGTGTGATGGAGTGGACCACGCCTAGACCTGAGAGTCCTAGACTGGGTTCAAATCCCACCTCCCACTGGGGCCTGCTGCATATGCCTGTAATCCCAGCACTCAGGAAGCTGAGGCAGGAGGATCGCCGCAAGTTCAAGGCCAGCCTCGGGTACATAGTGAGTTCAAGACCTGTCTCCAAAAAAGAGAAGTCTCACCTCCCCACTTACTACATGGAACTCAGGATTTGGGGCCTCCTTGAAAAAAACTTCTCTAGCCCACCAAAAGTTCTTCGAGCCCCATCCCTACTGCTTAAATGTCTGATGATTCTCACCCATGACTGCCTGTGATTTTTAGTTTAGCTCTTTTTTTTCCTTTTCTCCATGCTGGGGATGGAACCCAGGGCTTCCCCCATGCTAGCAAGTGCTCTACCGCCTAGCTACCCCACTCCCTTTAGTATTTCTGGAGCACCTGACACACTTCCATTCATACTGTCTGTAGCAGAGGCCTCTAGGCTTCAGCCCTTTACAAGGGATAAAAGAAACATCCTAGTTTTCTCATTTGTTAAGTGTTTAAGCACCTACTCAAAAGAAGAATGAAGATGTCACTAGTCCCATAGAATGCCGGTCCCTCTGAAAGAAAGACAAGGACACAAATTATTTCTAGAGATGCTCACTGGCCGGAAGGGATAGAGAAGGAGACAGGCTGAAGGTGGAGGCGGGGACTCAGAACTGCCTGGATGGGGGGCGGGCGCTGTTCTAGCCCTTACAGAATGCTGTCCAGCTCGGGAGCAGGAGGCCCAGCTGGAGGCAGGGGTCACACTGCTCAGTGGGCAGTAGGGAACAAGA
The DNA here is from genome assembly GCA_004026905.1 of Hystrix cristata. Taxonomy (NCBI): domain Eukaryota; kingdom Metazoa; phylum Chordata; class Mammalia; order Rodentia; family Hystricidae; genus Hystrix; species Hystrix cristata. The sequence goes on along the minus strand of PVJO010015290.1, from coordinate 18,976 downwards.
AGGGCAGTGGGAATAAAGGCTGGTGCAGGCCCTGGGGAGGCCCATGCAGATGCTTCCTTGAGGCTGCTCTCTGCCACCGTGACACTGGTGGGAGCTGGAGGAGGCCCAGGGCTACCACAAGAGAGAAAGGACAGGGCAACGGCAGGGAGACTGGTGGGTCCTATTCAGTAGACACAATGGGTGAAATATACAGAGTCCCAGAATTGAATCCAGATATTCAACACACATTTAACAAACACATATGGACAAAAAGATTTACATCAAACTCACTAAGATAGTTGCTTGTGATGTGTGGAAGGGACAATGAAATGGGACAGAAAGTTAAAAGGGAATAAATGAGTAAATAAAATCAAAGACATGTCTTGCACAAATAATATCTATCCTGGGTTGGGAAATATGATTAATTTTCCCCCTTGCATCTGAGGCTCAGGAAGTAGGGGTAGGAAGCAAGTGCAGGAGAAAGAGCCAGAAAGTCCAGGTTCCAGCCTGGGCCTTGTTACTGGCCTCCAGTGGGCATCTCTGAAAAGAAACCAACTCTTGGGTCTAGTTCCAGCCCTGTGGTTTTATTGGCCATGAGCAATAATCTTGCATTTGCTTGGGAATTTATCCAATAAAGGATTTGTAGAGTGGTAAGGCTTGAATCTTGAAGTATGGGGGTTGGGTAGAGGCAAAGAAACCAAGCAAAACTTTTTAGCAGGGGAAACTTTGATAGCGAAAATATGTAAAAGTTTCAGCAGATGGTTATAAAATCTGACTGATGGCGCCACATATCGGGCAGGTCATGTCTGTGTGTACTGCATTAGGCACAGTGCCGGCCCTCCCTTGGGAGCCCTGGCCCTAGCCGGAAGGACCATTGCAAGACAACAGACAGTCTGGAAACTTTCAGTCTTCCCAGCTCTGCCCTTACCAGCCACCAACTTGTGTCCTCACGGCAACTCACAGACCCAGCCTCATTACCACGATCATCCCTGGGCTTGCTCCTGCCCGTTCTTCCCACTCTCCACTAGGGTCCTTTCTACACCTCAAGACTGACCACATGCCCGTCTATACTCAGGTGACTTTCCACCCCACGGCTCTCCACGACCTCAGCTGAGGTTCTTCACCTTGTTCTGCTGCTTAGACCTCTTGAATATAAACCCAACCATCAGAAAGGCAGCTCTATTCACACAGTGACCCTCATCCCGGAAGCCTTGTCCAAATTCCTGTCTTAGGGAGAGGACACAACGAGAACGCTTGCCCTCCAGGTCATGGTGTTTATCACACCACTTAGGGCTCCTTGATCTAGCATCTCCTGCTTCATCCACTACATCCAGCACCTCCACTCCCTGCTGACTTACAAGTTCCAGACCTCCAAACAATTTTTATTCCCCCACATGACACACATTCGCAGCTCTGTGGCTTTGCACATACCATTCCCTCCGTCTGGAAGGCATCCATTCTTCCAACACCACCACTAGGCTAACTGCTCAGCCTTGCAAATCCCACTTCAAAACCCAGTTTAGGTGTCACTCCCTGGCCCACCCACCTGCGGCAGCCCTCTCCACTTCTTCCTTACCCAGGCAGAATTCACCTCCTCCATTCGTGCCACCCTTGTGCCATGAAAATGCCTGGACCTTTTCCCTTCTCTTATCGTATTGAAACTAAGTGCTGGTCTGGGTCCCCAGGTAGTCTGTAAAATCCTTCCAGGTGTGCTGTGACACAGGCGGGCCATGTTGTGAACGCTGAAAGACCTGCGTGTGGCATTGTGCCTAATGCAGTACACACAGACCCACAGAGACAGTTTGTGGAATTGGTTCGATGTCTGTTTGGCTAGTAATAGCTCTTCCTTTTTCCTCCCCACAGAAAACAAGTGATTGCTTTTCCTTCCTCGTTTTTGGAAGCCCTGCTTACCACACAGCTGCACTGTACCTCCGGATTCTTTGATGGATGAAGAAAGCAAACTGATCCAGCCCCAAGACCAGAGCTTCTGGGCCTCTCTGCCCGATGTGTGCCTGCGCCGTGTTTTCTGGTGGCTGGGAGACCAAGATAGATCCAGGGCGGCCCTGGTGTGCAGAAAGTGGAACCAGATGATGTATTCCGCTGATCTCTGGCGATACAGGACCATCACCTTCAGCGGGAGACCTTCCAGGGTGCACGGATTGGAATTCGAGTCAGCACTCTGGTATGTTAAGAAATTTGGTCGTTATTTGGAATGTCTGGAGATCAAATTCCTGAATCCTTACAATGCTGTCTTGACCAAGAAGTTCCAGGTCACCATGCGAGGTCTTCTCTCATGCCTGGGCAGAAGCAACAACCGTCTGAAGTCGCTTTCCATCCAGCACCTGGAGCTAGATCGCCTGGTCTGGAGGAACAGTATCAGGAACTCACTCATCAAAAGCTTGAGCTTCTTCTTAAAGAAAATGGGCAAGTACCTGGACTCCCTCAGCCTGAAAGGGGCCAGGCTGACCGTGGAGCAGGGCTGCCAGGTACTGAGCTCTCTGAGCTACCAGCACAACGAGAGCGCCGCCTCAGAGCTTAACATCGAGGATTACTTCAGCCATCACCTGGCTGTCTACAGCAGCGCCCAGTTCAACAAGACCATGGCCACCTTCCGCAACCTGGCGTCCCTGACGCTCAACTACAACTGTATCTCCGACGAGCTGCTCGAGAACTTGGCTGAGAACAACGCTGGGACCCTCCAGACCATGAACATCAAATGTCACGTTCATGACCCCCACAGCCAGGTTGTCTGGGGAATGTCCTGGGCCGCGCTGGTGAGGCAGGCCAGCGGCCTGAAGGTGAACTTCTTCTTCGAGCGGGTCATGAAATATGAGCGTTTGGTCCGCATCCTCCTGCAGGAGATCCCGCTCAGGAGCTTGAGTCTGAGAAGCTGCTACTTCAGTGACCCGGACTGGTCCATGAGGCCCACCCTAACAGACCTCCTGCCCACCTTCCGGCACACTCTGCAGGTAAGTAGGAAACGAGGCCCAGGGAGGCTTCCGAGCAGCAGCTGCTACCAGGTAACCTGTTTCCCCAGAGGGACGCTTGCTAAGTCCACACTGAGTGTATAAGAATTGTTACCAGGCTAAGCTCCCCCACATGCTTGAGACCACAGCAGATGACAAAAACTGCTGCTCGCCTTCTACCCAAGACATAAGGAATGTTCTAGTTGGTGGTCAATCAAGAAAAGCTCCTACAACCATAGCTCAGAAGTGTGAAACTTGAGCAAGGAGCCTTGCAGGTGACTCTTTCTCCCCAAGGTCACAGCAGCACATGGGGGATCATGTGGCTCCTGTCATCAGCACTAAGCAAGGGACCTATCTGGTTCCAGCAGTGCCCGGTAATTGGAAAGAACCAACCCAGACAGAAAACCAAGACTGACTTAGGCCACTGAAGAACTCGGAGGTCCCGGGATGTACTATAGTGTGGCAGTTTTGCCACCTACAAATCAGGATTATTTTGTCCCTCCTCAGAGTCACCATTGTAACAACTGACATTAATGGGAATAAATACCATTGTTAATGTGGATGGGCAACAAGATGCTAACAGCTTACTTGTATTCACATAACTCCAAGACGGGCGGGGTGGACCATCTCAGTGCTACGGAAGAACTTGAAGTTTGGTGGCCTGCCCACAGTCGTCCAGTCACTCCACTGCAGGGCTGAGACCAGCAACCTGGTTTCAGCTTTGCAAACTTGCATGAGACCACAGTCTCATCCTCGAATCTTTTGAAGACTAAATATCTAGTGTTCCTTCTCTAAAAAATCTCCTGAACCACCACAGCAACAGGCCCAAAGCTCAGTCAGAAAGACATTACAGAGGGACCCCAGCATTGCCTCTCTGCCCCCACACAACTTCCCCTTTGGTGCTTTTCCAGAAACTAACTTTTGAGTTCAACAACAACCATGAGTCACTGGACGAAGAGCTGCACCTCCTCATCCTCTCCTGCCGGAAGCTGTTTTACTTCAAAATCTGGGCTTTCCTTGATGTGAAGTTTGTGGAGAGGATCCTGAAGAGCCAGGAGGAGGGCCAGTGTGCCCTGCGCACACTCAAGGTGAGGGCCCCTGGCTGGCTTTGCAGGATGGAGCAGGGCATCCCAGGAAGGCGCTGATGTACTGGGACGCAGGTCAGAGATGAAGCAGGGAGCAGGGCGGGCCATTACACCTGAATCTGACCTCTGTGAGTGAGCGATTTCACAGAAGGGAATCTGTAGCTCCCTTCCTTCACGCGGCCAGGCTGCCTTAGCCACGGGCATCTGTGGACTCAACCAACTGTGGCTGAAAATATTTAGAGATACAGTGTCTGTGCTGTTCTTGTTATTGTTCCCTAAACAATAGAGTATAAAACCATTTACACAGCATTCACATTGTATTAGGTATTATAAGTAACTGGGAGATAAAGTATACAGGAGGATGTGTACAGATTATCTGCAAACACTATGCTATTTTATATAAGGGACTTTAAGCCTCCCTGGATTTTGGTATCCATGGAAAGTCCTGGAACCAATGACCCACATGTACCAAGAGGCAACCATAACTGGGTTTGGGCTTTCCCTGATCCGGCCAACAACTGTATGTGTAGATCATTTAGATCATTGTTGGGTCCTGAATGATGTAATCTCTCTTTTTTTGGGGAGGGGGCTTCTTTATTGTCACAGGTGAGAATTTATACAAACAGATATGAGACTAATGAAGAGGACAGGACCTTGCGGGAAATTCACAGGAAGTACAGAGACCTGATCGATTCAGGGATTAACTATTTTGTCATCGCTTACCCCATGATGTAATGAGCCTCTTTCGGAAGAAGGAAGCTAGGAGCACTTTGAACTTGAAAATCCACTTCTCAGAGAACTACACTTGGGGCACCTCCACCCCAGCCCCTTTTCTTCTTCCTCCTTTTTGCCCCATTCTACTCCAACACGAACAGCCGGGCAAAGGCTGGGACTACTGGTTATATGAAGGCCCCTGGTGACGTTAAAGTGCTGTCTTTACCAACTACCCAGGAGTGATTTCTCCTTTTGTTGTTTGATTTTTGCTTTTTGATGCCCATGTTTAGCCACTGAACAAAATATCCAAAGCTGCTCAAAATAGCTTCCTACTAGGGGAGACTGACTCTTGGTCACCTGTGCTCCTGAAAAGGTATGTGACCAGCCAGTGAGCAAACAATCTACTGACCAACATCACCAGCTTAGAAATCCTCATATCCGGGCTGACCTTCATGGGAAAAACATTCTGACATTGACACTGGCTGGGCCTGATCTCATATAAATGGAAATCCACCAGCCTGTCCTTGGCTGAAGCAGGAAAATCTCCACTCTCGAAAGGAGCCTGCTCAGGGCTGGAACTCCCTCCCTTGGAAAGAACTCAGGCCCTGATTCATCAGCCTTGGGGGCTGAGACCTCCTTCTTGGCTTTGCTGTGCCTCCTCCAACTCCCCATCCAGGCCACATGGTGCCCAGCCTGCTGTGAACACTCAGTCCTCAGGTATGGGGCTGAAACGGAAGTGGTCATTACACCCACATTCAGGAAGAATTTGTCCTGTTGTGGGGAGATGTGCCTGCAGCAATATTCAGTGAAAAAGCAGAACATAAAACTATTTAATACGATGTCAGTCACGTAAAACATATGTAAGGATTTTTTTAAAGCAAAAAAGAGAGATACCGAAAATGTTAAAAATTATTCATGGGGGGGTAGAATTACAGTGGGTTTTTATTGCTCTTTTTATGTTTTTTCATATTTGCCAACTTTTTTTTACAGTGATCAGATATTATTTTCATAATTAGAAAAAGTCTCATATGTTCAAAATAATGAGTAATTATAAATTCCTGAGCTGGTGTGATACACATATATTGGAGATTTTTGTGTACATAATTGCATACGATTCTCTTTTCCAACAGATATATATTAATAAAACATCAGGATACTTCACTAAGTGACTCACTTCAGATTCCATGTCTTGTGTGTGTGGTGTGTGTCCACATTTGTACATTTTAGACCCTTGTTAAAATTCATATTTAACTAGTGCTTTTCAATTTTCAATGCACTTTCACGATCATTGCCTGTCTCTTCCAGTGCTGTATGGCCAACATGGTTGGCATTTCACTCACATTCAGACAAGATTAAGTTGGTGAAGGGAGGGAGGCTCCCACCTGTAGGAAGCTCCCAAATCTGATGGGAAAAGACATCATAGTGCCATAATATCTGGAACTGGAAAGGCCCTAGGGAGCAGTCTACTGCTGTGTGGACGGAAGCGGTGACTTGCCTTGGGTCTGAGGGGACCATTGGTATAATTGTTGCTTTGTCGTGTGGACCAGTTAGTTCCCTCCACCCCAAACACCTCACCAGCCTCTCTCGCCAGGACCTCAGTGTTCTCTTCGAAGATGAGGAAAATGGGGCCCAGCTTCAGGGACTCACCTATCAACCCTCAGTTAGTTGTTAGAACAGCTGAGACCAAACCAGGAATGACCCTAAGGCCTGCATTCTTTGTCAGCCAAAGCCGTCCCTAGAGAATTTACCCAATTCTCTAGGGTTGGTGAGGCTGCCCTCACCAGAACCTTGCTGGCTAGAGCCCAGTCCAACCTGTCATTCATCCATGTAATTGATAGCTTGCCTGTAGCTGAAGAATAAAGCAAACTCAGGGAAATACAGATTCAGGAAGAAATGATAAAGATGTTTACTGAAGGACTGTTACTAATAGTGGGTAATTACAACCAGCAAAAAATAGTCCATCAGCTGGGAAATGGGTGACGCAAACATTCCCTGCCATGTGACAATGTAATGACTAGGATGGATCTTCATGTCTTGACATGAACTCCCTTCCAGACAGCCTCAGCGAAAACAGCAAGGTGCAGGAAAATACATCTAGATTGATACCATTCATGCTTTAAAGGAAGGTGCGGAGTAACTGTACAGGGCTTGGGTTGGGTCGAGATTCTGAAGGTCTGCCTGGCCCCAGCTCACATGCATTACTCAGTATCAGTACTCACGGGGTCAGGGTCGCAGCCGGGACTTGACCCCATCAGCACGGACAGTGAGCCAAGTCTCCTCGAGCCCTTCAGTTTGCTGGAGTTCACCACAGTCTGTCCACTGCCACCACTCAGGAGAGCAGTCTTGGCTGGTGGGAGCCAGTATCCCCTGCCCAGTGGTCCCTCCTCTTCTCCTAGCGCAAGTGAGGGCACCTTATGTAGGAAGACCAGGGTTTCCTTTCTGGGATGTTGAGGAAACCAGAGGAGAAAGATGCCCGGAAGTCCCCACAGAGCTCCCTTCCTGGGGAGGTGGAAGATGGAGGGAATAGAAAGGAAATCCAATGGAGAGGTGGAGAACCCACCCCCAGCTTCAGAAGGCCCTAGGACCATGCCGTCCACCCTTAGGAGTATTTCAGTGAGTGGGCTGGAGGACCCATCATCTCTAGCTCTTTACTGAGTGCCTCCACCACCCTTACCCAATTCTATGCGCTTATCTAGAAGCTGGTTTGAACTTCACTGTGGTCTACATAACTGGACCCCAGTCACCTCTTCACTCTCAGCTTGTCCCATCTTCCTCTCTTCTCCAGCTGCACTGGTGTTCACTAAAAAGTCCAAAGGAGACCTTTTCCCCCAGGTACTCAGATGACTGCCACTTTCTTGTCATTCATTCCCCAGCTCAAGTGCCAGCCCATCAGAAAGTCCTTCTCCGACCACCACATCACAAGCAGCCACCTGCCTACATGCCCAGAGACATCTGCTCTCAGTTCACAGCTTCCATCAAGGTACTTTCCACTCTCTGAAATGGCCCTTTTGTCTATGGGGACTGTTGGTGTCTGAACTGACCCCCGAGAGGACCTCCATGCTCATTCTTATTCACTTCTAATATCCGTGCCCAACATAGTCCCTGGCCCTGGGAACAGGAGCCCAGGAAATATTTACTGTGTGGATGAAATAAACAAATAACCCCCCACCCCCGCCCCGCGCACACACACACCATTTTGTTATCCAGCCTTTCATTACTATAACAAATACCTGAGATAATCAACTTATGAAAAGAAAGTGTTACTTTGACTCACAACTTTAGAGGCTTCAGTACACAACTATTGACTCCTTTGCTTTGGGTGAGGCAGCACATGGCATGAGTGTGTGATCGAGCAAAACCACTTACCTACTGGCCAGGAAGCAAAAACAGCAAAGAAGAGGCAGGGTCCCAGTATCCCTTTCTATGGAAGGTATGCCCCCAATAACCTAAAGACCTCCCACGAGAGCCTTCCTCTTAATGACACCCAATAGCACCAAGCTGGGAGCCATACTTTAACATAAGGGCCTTGAGGGAACATTCAAGATCCAAACTACAGCAGCTCCCATGCCACAGGCCTATGTCATAGGTGTAAGCAAATCAAATTGCTCCTCCTGTGCTGGCGCACAGTGGAGACATTAGTTCTGCATTATCTTCCTTGCAGGGAGCCTAAGGACCCAGCTACAGCTGAACAAACAAGCAATCCCTCCCAGGTTCAAGGGCATCAGTGAGAGTGCTCCTAATTTTTATACGGATTTGCTAAAATTTGTGAAAGAGTGCTCACTTCAGCAACACATATACTAAAATTGGAACAATACAGAGAAGATCAGCATGGCCCCAGGGCAAGGATGACATGCAAATTTGTGAAGCGGTCCATATTTTTGACAAAAAAGTATAATAGATACTAAGTAAAAGAAAGCTAATATTCAATAGGGAGGAGAATTAGAAAGGCGGGGGGGAAGAAGGAAAGGAAAAAGAAAAGAAACAGAAAAAGGGGAAAAAATGTAAACAAAGCTACTGTAAATAGGGAAGGGAGGGAAAGTAGAAGGGAGGGGTGGGGAAGAAGGGAGGGAACCAAGGTGTATCATGGTACAAATTAACTATAATGAATGTGATCACTATGTATACGATGTACCAATACACGTTCTTGGTAAATAAAAAATAAAATTTGTGAAAGAATTTCCAGGTGAAAAATACAATAGGGTGACAGATCCAGATCCAATTCATCATTAGTGATTCGTGACCTACGTGGCCTCTGGCAACTCAGTTCATGCTTTTCTCCCAGGTTCCTTGTTTGAGATCCTGTTTGTGAAATGCATCGTGAAATGTAGAGCAAGAAGACAAAACGTTAGCGAGTTCAGTGGGAGATGAGCCCATCTTCCTTCTGTGACTCTATTCGAGACTGCCTAATGCACACACCAGACACATGCCAGGCCTCAGCTTTCCCATCTGTACAATGAGGAAGCTCAATAAGATCCTGAGGAGATGTGAGAGGCCTCTGTTACCAGCCACACTGCTTTAACCGACGGAACACTCTTTCCACTTTTTACTTGACCACAACTCTCCCATAAGATTTTGTTTGACAAAAACTTCTAAGGGAGAGATACAGAAAGAGAGAGAAAGCAATAAAGATAGAGGGGAAGGACAGAGAGAGAGAGAACACCCATTCAACTAACTGATAGTCTTTAAATTTACACTGAGGCTCTGAAATCGAGTGATCGTCAGGATACACCCCAATCTAAGGGTCTGCAGACTCAACCGTGGCTTAAACAATAAGGGCTTATTTTTCCTCCTAATGGAAAGTCTAAAGTTAGCTGATTGCTGGTCTGCTTTGGAACTCCTCAGCATCGGCATCAGTATCTTTATGCTTCTCTTGAATATTATTCTGTTTCCCTATCAACTCCTGAGACAGCGGTGGCCTCAAAGGTTTCAGCCATCGTCAAGGAGGAAGGGGAGGAAGGAACAGCGCCACTGGTGGAAGTCTTTTCTAGAATCCCCTAGCCAGCTCCTCCTTTTGCCTCCTTGGCCAGAACTTAGTTTCACAGCCACCTCTTAGGCGCAAGGGAGGCTGAGAGTGAGTTTTGCTCATGGAAGTGTGCAAGGGAAACCCTTGGGCTGGTCAGCCAACAGAAGAACCCGTTTGTTCCACCTTGGGGTTCTGGGCTGGCCATCAGAACACGAGCAGGTTGACCCTGACAGATACATCTCCAAAAGCCACAGTCAAGTATAGCGAGTACTCTCAGATGCAGCATGGTTAGGAAATCCACAAACCAAATCAGCCCACAGAATCCAGTTCAGAATTTCCCTTCCCACTTCTCTTCTGCGTTAGGAAGCTGAGTCACTGGCTGCGGTTCGCCCATGAAAGACCTTTTTTTGGCATCTACCTGGGACCTGCGGTTACCAATCCCCTTCTAAACTCAGAGGCAGAGGACAGAGTTCAAGCCATCACAGGAGAGACTTTCCAAGATGAAAGTATTAAAGTCTCAGGTCAGATCTGGAAACCTTAAACTCAGTCTCTAAATCTGACACTGAATTGCCATAAGCAACTTCCTCTGTGCTTCAATTTCTCCATAGAGCGTCTCTCCTTGCTACTAAACAGTGAGGTGTAGTGGTTTAGAAGGGCACGCATTAGAGTTAGCATACCTGAGTCTGCATCCTGAGAGTGGGACCCCCCAGATCTGTTTCTCCACCTGTCAAATGGAAATGACAGTTTGTACCATTACTCGTGATAAGCACTTAGAATGATGCTAATTGCCAAGATTACCAACAGTACACTTAGCTTACACGGTTACAAATGCTTTCCTTGGTTTTGAGATTGTAACATCCTTCATAGGGATCCCGCTGCACCCAGTTATTCTCCGGGAACAGATTAAGCTCTTCAGGATCCCTTGACTTTGTGAGTGCTATGCCACTTGCTGGAAGGTCCTGCTCCTCCTCCATCAAGCCAATATCTATTTCTCCACCAAGATCCTAACTGCAGTGGGCCACCCCCACCCTACGCCTCTCAACCTGCTGCTTCTGTCGCACCGCCATGGCTGCTAGCTACACGTCTCTGTAGTGCTGGCTGCAGAAAAACCACTGGGGGCCAGTAAACAGAAGGGGGATGCGGCCTGAGGATGACTGAGTGTCACCCAAGAGCCTCGGAAACAGCCTGGAGCTGGGGAGGGGACAGCAGGGTGACAGGGAGTTCTCTCTTCTCTTTTTATCTTGGTGTATTGGCTTCCACTTTTCCTCATGCACCACACTGGCTCTCTGTGTTGTGTTCACACAACAGATAAGGATGTCATCCACGCTCCAAGCCTACATCTCCTCTAGCCAAGGGAGCAGCCTGGTGGAATTGAAACCTCCTTGTCCCAATCCAGATTCCTCAGGAGAGGAGCTTGCTGACCCAACTTCCATCTAGAGCTCGACCTGACCCAGCGCAGCAAATCTGGGCATTAGGTGGGGCGTTCTGCACAGGAGTTTGAGTCAGCCAGAAGGGTTCAGCCCTGCTTCACATTTGGAAGCAATGTCCCCACATTCGGTCCCACTCGCTGCCTTTCCTTCAACAAACATCACTTAAAGTTCCTAAGGAAGCAAAACAGAAATGAACTTCTGGGCATTTAAGCCAAGAAAGAGATAGTGCCAGGGCATCTCATAGAAAGAGAAGACCCAGGGCATCTTTAGGGACTGCAGCCACAGGAGTTTGTGACCCTCCTCTCCACAGCCCTCTGATCACTCCCATATCTAAGTGTCTCAGTTGCAAAATACTGATTCTCAGGGAACAGACCCAGAATAACCTAGCTGGGTCCACGAGCAGCGGCAGGTCATGTCAACTGGGCTGTGATTTCCAGGGAAGAAATTTACTAGAGTCTGGGAAGTGAGCTCAAGCCACGGTGAAAAGAACCATGAGTTTGGGGCCAGGAGTTCTGAAACTCCACAGGGAACTACGACATAGTGCTCTTTTCCTGATTCCCCTCTGAACCTCCGTGTCTTAGAACACCGGAGATTGGGTGCCTTAACCAGCAAACATGTATGTCTCACGGTTGTGGAGCTGGAAAGTCCAAAATTAAAGAGCCAGCACACCTGGCATTTGGCGAGAACCCATTTCCTGTTCACAGATAGTGCCTTCTTGCGCTGTCCTCGAGTGACAGAGAGAAAAAGAAGCTCCCAGGACACTTACAAGAGCACTGATCCCATCCAAGAGGACTCCAGCCTCACAGCCTCATGCAATCCTAATTACTTTCCTAAGAGCCCACCTACTATTTTAGTATATGTGCTGCCAAAGCAAGCAGTCTTGAGGGGACGTGCAGTGCTGGGGAATGAAACACAGAGCCTTGCACTTGCTAGGCAAGTGCTAAGCTAAATCCCCAAGCCAAGAGCCCACCTCCGACCACCATCACAATAGGAGGTAAGTGTAAACATGAATTTTGGGAGGACACAAGCATTCACCCCATGATACTCTGCATCTCCCTTCATAAAATGACCTAGATTGACTCCTGGGGCAGAGCAGAAAAGCACCCAGAGATATCCCAGTGGGCACAGGGCAGGGTCCTCACCTTGCTCGGGGTATGGAAAGGCTGCATATTTGCTCAGAGCTCTGAGACTTGGTGCTCAGAACTTGGGTGGCCAGATCACTGAGTGCAAATGGGCAGTAGCTGATGCTGTGAGCGTCAGAAAGGGTTTCTCCCTTTCAGGTTCGGAACATCCCTTGCTGATAGCAGAGAACACTCACTTCGAAACGTCCCAGGAGTGAGGCCCACATCCTGTATTGTCCTTGGGACCCCGAACAGCACACATGGAGATAGGCAGCGAGATGCAGGGAACATCCTAGATAGGAAGGGTTCTGGACCATCTAGTCCAATCCTCTTGCTCTGTGATGTAAATGGGGGGACTTTCCTGGAAATGTCAGAACTAGGATTAAGGTCTCCTGATCCCTGGCTGGTGCTGTGCCTCATTAGCAAGTGTCCAGTGAGCGTCAGGGAGCCAAATGTTAACTCGGAGCACAGCTGGAGCGCCAGACGTGGAAGGGTGCTGGGAGAGCAAGCCTCCACTTGGCAGGTGCCCCCTGACCACTGGCAGAATGAACGAACAGGCAGTTTCCCAGCAAAACCTGCAAGCTCCTGCGGCAGTCACCGGGACACATTCCTGAGCTGCTACAACTCAGCAGAGGGCAGTCGGCTATAAACAAACTGTGAGTATACGCAAACAGGCTTGGTGAAAACTTTTAAAAGAGGTTTGTAACCATTAAAATAATGATACAGCAACACAAAAAGCTGCTTGCAATATACGATTAAGGAAGAAAACTATTATACACAACTAAGACTATGTCACGAGAACAGCTATGCAGAAGTTATGTTGGTATAGAGACAGGGCTGTTCCAAACAGCTTGTATTTAGTAAGCACTTCCTGCTCCCATGAGGCAGGCTCTGTATGGAGCCCTTTACACAGGTTTTCTCATTCAACTGCCCAACAACCCTATGAGGGAGGTAGCACGGGACACACCAGCTCAGTGATATCTGGCTCCAAAGCCTGTACTTTCTTGTTTTGTTTTGTTCTGAGGTGCTTGGAATTGAATCCAGGGCTTCACACGCACTAAGTAAGTGCTCTGCCATTGAACTGCACCCCCAGCCACAGAACCCATACTCTTAACCACTGGTTTGAATCTTCGGCAAGAATGAGATTTTTTTTTCTTTTTCCTTACTGTCGAGTATGCAAAAGAAAATAAATCTAAGACAGGCCTGGTGGCGCAGGCTTGTAAACCCGATTATTCAGGCAGAAAGATTCCAAGTTCCCAGTCAGCCTGAGCAACTTAGCAAGACCTGGTCTCAAAATGAAAATAAAACGGGCGGGGGATGTGGCTCGGTGGTACAGAGCTCTTGCCTAGCTTACATGAGGCCCTGGTTCAATACCCAGTAATGGGAGTTGAGGGAGGGGACTACTCTCAATGATACTGATCAGTCCGGAAGTCAACATCAAACTCAACTTTGTGAGTTTCCTTTCTGGTAAAGAAAAAAAGAACATTTTAACTCCTGCCGCGTGGGGGCGCTAAAGGACGCGCTCCGCCGGTAGGAGCTGCCTCTGGCGCCCAAAACCTGCAAGCTCCTTTTTCCCAAGACGGCGATCCTGAGGGTGAAGTTCCGGGGTCGGTGGGGCGTCTGCGCACAGGGCCCCTGCTGCCCTCAGACTCCCTCCTCGGGCCTGGGAGCAAGAGATCCCCGACTCTGCTACCCGGTAACCCCAGATCTCAGCACCCCGGGCTGCCCTCTCCTGGTCCCTGCCACTAAACTGAAGTTGTAAGAGCTGGAAGGCCTGCAGCCTGGTGAGCCCTTCTTTTCACTCTGGAGAAGGGGCCCCTGATCCAGGGCCGCCCCTCTTTCATCTGTTTCATAAGACTTCAGTAGATTTCCCAGAGACGCGCGGGAGGGGTGGGGGTGTCTAGGCCAGAAGTCCTCACGCTGCTTTCTAGGGAGAAGGGATTCAGAGAACCAGACACCTTTGCATCCCATCTCCTCCTTAAGGGGCACCCCTGCAGGGGGATCCAGCCCTGCCGCTCCCCTGAAATGAACCTCAGCGGAAACGTCTTGAACCCCTCTCCCCTGGCCCCAAGTGCTGGGATACCACGAGCATTTGAGCACTGAAACAGCTGACCAACGACAACGGCGGAATACGCCCCCACCCCACCCCACCCCACCCCCAGATCTCAGCGCCCGGCTGGAATCCCGCCTCAGACGGGCTATGCAAGAGCCACTCTGCCGCTCTAAACCGAGGTTCCCTGCTGCTGGTTTATTAAATGGTTTAATGCACATCAGCAGACGGCCTCGGGGCAGAGGCCCCCGGCCCAGGCCCTGTGGTCTTCCCCCTCGCGCGGCGGGATGGACTTGCGCATCTGCATACAGAGCACTTCGTCGATATAGATGGTGTTCTCCTTGACCTGGATCTCCTCCTGCAGGGCAAGTTGTCTGCGATTCAGTCCTTTCAGCTCCATCTGAGCTTGGGCCAAGGTTTCCTTCAATCTAGAGGAACCATAAGAACACAGGAATTTCTCTCTCCACATTGCTTTTTCCAAGGGCGGGGGGGGGGGTCTATCTGGGTAGAAAGTCAGATTGATAAGTATTCTTCCCTTTCTTCTTTCTTAAAATAGAGACTTCTGACTGGTGGCCATCAGCCAGAGCTATGACACAGAAACCGCCAAGAAATGGCAATATTTAAAACTAGAGATTTTACCTAAACATCTGAATTTGGGCTCCTTCAGAAACAGGTCAACATTGGGACCCATTTCCTGTGTGGCAAGAGCTTTGGCTGGACTTAGATCAGAGCAGGCTGCGCCACTCCGGCCGCTGGCTAACCACTGCCTGCCATCTGGCCCGGTCCCGGCTGGCTGGCCTACCTCGCCACGTTGTGGTTGATCTCTTCAACCTCCTTGATGAGCCGACGCTGAGGGATATCATGACACAGCTCCATGTTGGGCCTGCGAGTCCTGGTCTCCAGGCGCGTGTGAGCCACCCTAGCAGGTCCTTCTTGGTCAAGAATGGCTTTTTCAAGAACTGCAATATTTTTCTCCTGGGAAGCGATCTCTTCCATGACCTTACAGAAAGAATGGGGGCAGGTGAGGCCGAGTTCTGTCCCCAAACCACACAGCAGGTCTGTTGTGATCATGAAAAGGAGACCACTGATTTCTACCTAAGCAGGACCCCAGAATGAGTCTGATCTTTCTTCCCTAAAGTAGTGATCAATGGTGGGCAAGGTTCCCAGCCAACCTTAGGAGCTCACAGACGCCACTGGCATCTACGGCCCATCAGAAAGCTGTGAATCCCCTGGAGAAGGCCCTCAGCAAAGGGCGTGGACTGGTGCTCAAGGCCACTCCCCTATTAGGCACGAAGCCTGTGTGTACTGGGAGCAGAAAGCTGCCTCCACTAACTCCCGACCAGCACCAGCTCTGTCTCCTGGAAGCAGTCTGAGCTTTGTCAGTGTTTTAGAAGGTGACTCTGTACAGAAGAAACATACTTAGAAGTTGTGCAGTTTTCTAAGATTAGTATTTAGGATGGAGTTGCAACTCAGTAGTAGAGCACTTGTCTACCCTGAACAAGTCCCTGGGTTCCATCCCCAGCACTCCCCGCTCCAACTTTTTAAATTTCTTCCTGATGTTTTTTAACTTTGCATCATGGAAATGTCCGGACATGCATAAAAGGAAATAGAGTAATGAACCTCATGTACTCATCAATTTAAGCAGTGATCAGTGTGCCATCAATTTTGTTCCATCCATGTCTCCCTCTCCCCATCCCTGACCATCAGAGTAACTACTTTAAAGTAAATCCCAGATTTTATATCATTTCAGATTCAAATACTTTTTTTTTTACTTCTATAAAAGAATTTATTGGAAGGCTGCATTGAGATATTACATGTTTACATTCATTTTGATAAGAATTCAATTTTCAGAAGTTAACTGAGGATTGGGGATTTAGCTCAGTGGTAGAACGCTTACCACTCTAGGTAGCAAGCGCAAGGCCCTGAGTTCCATTCCCAACACCCAAAAGAAAAAAAAAAAAAAAAAGAAGAAGAAGTTAACTGAGCCTGTCTTAAAAGTTTGTCTATTTCAGACTCAAATACTTGAGTATACGTTTCTAAATGTAAAGGATTCTGTTTTCATTTAACATAATCACAATAGTTTTATCATAACAAAAGAAAAAATATTCCTTACTATCAGTTCATATCTAGTATTCAGATATCCCTGATTGTCTATATTTTAAGAACTGGTTTGGTGCTGGGCACAGTGGTGCATGTCTGTAAACCAAGTACTTGAGAGGCTGAGGCAGGAGGACCACCACGAGTTCAAGGCCAGCCTGAACTACATAACCAGACCCTGTCTCAAAAAAACAAAAATAAAAAAATAAATTAAAAATAAATATTTTTGCTTGTTCAAATCAAAATTTAGGCAGGCTGAGCTCCAACTTGCCATCCTCCTGCCTCGGCATCCCAGAGTGCTAGAGTTACAGGCATGTGAGCCTCTCGTCCCCTTGGGATCTGCTGCAGTGGACCAGCTCTAGAGGCACTCCTGGTTAGCTTCAGGATGGGGACTTAGCATGAGGAAGAACAAGCCATGAAGAGACGTTTGAAACTTTCAACCTCACCCCACCTCATCTTCCAGGAGGAGAAGAGGAGCTACAGAGTGAGCTAATAATCAATCATGCCTTGCTGAAGACTCCATAAAAATCCCTAAAATATAGGGTTTGGAGAGCTGCTGGGTTGAACACATCTCCGTGTCAGGACAGTAGAGCACCCCAACTCTGTGGAGACAGAAACTTCTGTACTCAGGACCTTCCTAGACCTTAACCTGTGTACCTCTTCATCTGGTGTTCATCTATATCCTTTATCATATCCTTTATAAGAAGCCAGTAAATATAAGTCTTAAAAAAATTAAAGTTTAGATGAAGTCCACATATTACATTTGATTTTCTTAAGCTTTTTCTTAGCATTTCTTAGATTCAGTTCACAGACACTATATAATTTTTAAATTTAGCATATATTAATCACTTAAAACTGGTTATGTTTAATAGTTACTATTACTTTAAACTTAGCTAAAATCCTTTAAACATTTATTTATGGCAGCATTTACAAATGTCATGTATTTTTTAAATACATGAATTTTCTTAACATGCAAGGCCTTCTGAAGTTCTTAAACAGATCTCATCAATGTAATAAACTAGCAAAACTGATGGTTCATAAGTTTTCTTAAATATTCCAATATTCCTCAAATTTAATAAAATTTCAACTTAGAATCATAAATCTAAATCAATTAGATTACAGGAGTGCACCACCATGCCTAATTATTTAATTAGCTTTTAAATTATATTTTTTGAATGTATAGATTCTTTAAAACAAAACTGCTAATTCTATTGGTTAGGTCAGGAATCAGTAAACTACCCTAAGGGCCAAATACAGTCTACCATCTGCTTCTGTACAAAGTGTAAAATAAGAATTTTTATTTTTAGAGCAGTTTTAGGTTAAAAGAAAAATTAGGCAGAAGGTACAGAGTTCCCACATTGCTCCTTTTCCCTGTTCCCCAGTTTTCCCTGTTACCGTCTCGCACTGATGTGATGCATTCATTATAATTAATGAATCAATACTGATTTGTTATTATTAACTACAGTCCAGAGCTAACAACAGGGTTTATTCTTAGTATTGTATATTTCATGCGCTCTGAAAAATGTATATTACTCGTATCCGCCATCCTGCAGGGTGAATCTCACTGCTCTAAAAGCCCCGTGTCCTACCTATTCATCCCTCCTTCCCTCATCCACCCGCCTGAAACCCTAAAACCACTGACTTTTTTTTTAACTACTGCCATAGTTCACCTGTTCTAGGATCTCATACTGCTAGAGATGAATTTATATAGCTTCTTTTCACCTATTCTAGGATCTCATACAGCTAGTAATCATAGAATATGAATTTCATTTTGGCTTCTTTCACTTAGCAGAATGCATTTAAGTTTCCTTCATGTCTTAAAATAGCTTGCTCACTCATTTCTTTTTAGAACAATATTCCATTGCATAGATGTACCATAGTTTATTTATCTGGGTCCACTTATTGAAGGGTATCTTGGTCACTTCCAAATTTTGGTAATTAGGAATGAAGCTGCTATAAACATACATGTACGTGCTTTTATATGGACATACATTTTCAACTCACTTGGGCAAATACCAAGGAATGAGACTGATAATGTAAGTGTATGTTTAGTTTTGTAAGAAGCTGCCATACTGTCTTCCAAAGTGGCCTTCCCATTTCTCATTCCCTCCAGCAATGAATGAGAGTTCCTGTTGCTCCACATCCTACCAGCGTTTGAAGTTGTGTTTTGGATTTTTATAGGTGTGTAGGGATACCTCATTATTGTTTGGTTTGTTTGGTTTTTGTTTTATTTTAGGTGCTGGGGATCAAACTCAGGGTCTTGCATGTGCTAGGCAAGTGCTCTACCACTTGAGCTAAATCCCCAACCCCCTCATCACTGATTTAATTTGAAATTTCCTAATGACATCTGATGTTGAGCATCTTTTTATATGATTATTTGCCACCAGTGTATCTTTGCTGGTGAGGCATCTGTTCAGAACTTTTGTCTGTTTTTAATTGTTTTTTACTGTTACGTTTTAAGAGTTCTTTGTGTATTTTGGATAATAGTCCTTTATCAGATAGGTACTTTGCAAATATTTTCTCCCAGCTTGTGGCTTATCTTTTCAATCTCTGAAAAGTTTCACATTTTTA
>PVJO010015289.1:0-45438 GCA_004026905.1 Hystrix cristata | reverse complement strand
CAAGAACAAAACACACACATTTTCTCTGTCTATTCATCAGTTGATGGGCATTTGGGCTGTTTCCAAGATTTAGCTATTACAAACTGTGCTGCTATAAACATGGGTGTGCATATATCGCTGTGGTGTGATGCTTTTAATTCTTTTGGGAAGATACCAAGAAGGGGAATAACTGGGTCAAATGGAGCCTCTACTTTTAGATTTTTTTTAGGAATCTCCACACTGATTTGCAGTGGTTACACCAGTCTAAAATATATGAGTAGTTTAATTTCTTCAATTATATATTATCACTGAGTGTTATAAGTTCCTTAAAATTATTGTTATTTTAGCCATTCTGATAAATGCATACTGCAATCCCATCATGGTCTTTTCAAAATTTCTCAACAATGAAAGATTTTGAATGTTTTTTTTTGAGCAGTCATATGACCTGCAGGCTGCTATGTTGTATGTAGTCATGTGCACAGTCATGTGGCTAATACCTGCACCAGGAAATTGCCAGTCCCCAGATTTATCAATGAAATGAAATTTAAACTTTTGCTTGAGGTACCTCTAGTTTGATGATTAAATTTAGGCTCATTCCAAAGCTCTGCTTCTAGTTTTTGTCTATTTTCTTTCTCAGACCAATGACCAGGTTGGTCACTGGAGCAAATCAATCTTCACTGGTTATGAGAGTAAGTGAGTCTTTGGGAATGATTTCTTGGTTACTTTAATGTATTAGCCTCTTCTTGGCCAAAGCATAACTGAAATAGCTTTGGGAAGCAAATGATGACTTCAGCTGAAATAACTGGCTTTCACTCCATTACGAATTGCCAAGCCACAATGAAATTTGCTGAAATGGCTATATAGTGGTTCCATAACTCTCAGAGTTTTTTGAATATAGCCAATTTTATATCTTGGAAACAACATGAAAAGATTTATTTGAAATACATATTTATATAATCATAACACATGCATATAAAATGTATCCCCTACCTCTGTCATTAATATACACAGAAGGACATTTTGAACTGAAACCATAGAAATTTAAACAGCTGATCTGGGTGATACTATATATACCCTATGCAAAGTTTTCTTTTGAACTATTTTAACTTTTATTTACAAATAATTTTACATATTTGTGGGGTGCAATGTGATGATTTGATACATGCATATATACATATGATGTAATGAACAAATTTGGGTAATCAGCATATTTATCACCTCATGCTTATTATTTCTTGTGTAAATAACATTGAAATATCTTTTTTCTAGCTATTTGGGAATATACAAAACATTATTGTTGAGTATAGTCAACCTCCTAGGCTATTAGAACACTACTACTCATTCCTAGTAACTACAAGTAACTTTGTACCCATCAATGGACTTCTCCCAATCCTATTCTTCTCCCTGGCCTCCCAAGTCTCAAGTAACCACTCTTCTATTCTTTACTTCCATGCAGTCAACATTGTTTAGATTATACATGCGAGTGAGATCCTGTGATATAGTATTTGTCTTTCTATATCTGGCTTATTTTGCTTAACAAATATTTTCTTTTGAAAGACTTATTCTCTGTGCATTTTCTGTTACAACGGCATATAGTTATTTTCTCCAATGGAAGAAAAATTACTCAAGTACACTTATCTCTATATTATTAATGGTAAACTCTATGAGAAAAGTATTTTGATTAAAATCTCAAATATTTATTTATTTTTAACTCTTTGACATTTACTAGTACATGTTTTCAGTACATAATGATTATATTCATTGTAGGGAATTGGTACATGTACATAACACATTTTGGTTCTTCCCTCCAACCTCTTTTATTTTGTGCACATCAGATTCATTTATTAAATATTTATTATATTTAAAGTTCTGCAGTTTTCTACTTAGATATTAGTCACACTATACTTAAAAGTTAAATTTAAAAAAATGAAACTAGTTTCACATAGGTAGTTCAAATATCTTCTTCCAAATACACAATAATAATCATTGCAGGTACATGTCTAACATGAAGGATTAAATAGAAAATGAGGGATTAAAATAAAATGGGCCACTTTTTGAAAAAAATTACTTTCATTTTAGTTCAAATTAGTTGTCACCAATATCTAGCCAATTTAGCGGGGCCTAGGTGACAGTATGGTAGCATTCATAACTTATGATGTGGTAGCCTTTTGTAGCTATGGGTAAAATGGCATATGTTACCAATTTACTTTCTGTCTATATTTAAAACAAATTATGAATTGCTTATACTTATAGCATTCAAAGATTTTTCTACATTATCTATAATCACAACATCTACTTCATTTCGAGTTTAATTAACAAGGTATTAGGTTACTTACTGTCTATACCTAAGTGTCCATCAGAGTTGCATCAATCATACATATTTTTCTTGTCTAAGTTAAGAAAATACACTATATCTAGGTAATACAGCAAACAAGTATTATAGCCACCATAAGATTTCCAGATAACTAACTTTGACAGGTTGTTATAAATAAGTTTAAAACTACCAATTACTAACACAAAACAACATCATCATAGAATTTATCATATTAACCTATGAACAAACACTCATTTCCTTCAAAATACCAAAGACAAGGAAAGTTATATACCACTGGGTATGATCTAATAATGAGGTTTGTAGATAATAGCATAGATGTATGTTTAATTTGATTTTCAGTCACAAAATAGCTTTCCTATGTGGTTATATTATTTTGAGTTCACATAAAATTTCCATTTGCTCCATATCTTGCCAATTTTTATTGTTGTCTATTTTTTTTTTTTTTACAGATGCTACTTTGGCAGGTTTAAAGTGGCATTCATCTTGGTTTTTATTAGAATTTTCTGTCTCTTGCTCATGTTGAACAACTTTTCTCATTCTTAATGATGATTTTTATTTTTTATTTTGTATAGTTTATTCAAGTTCTTCCCTACTTTTAAATGTATTATTTGTTTGTCTTTGTTCTTAATATCATGATTTAAATCTAGAATGTGCCCCAGAACTCTCCTGTGCTCAGAAGCAGAGCTTTTGGCAGGTTATTAGATCATGGGGGTACTATGCTCATCAGTGGATTCATCCATTAATGAGTTTAGTAGCTGAATGTGTTGTTAAGAAATGGGGGCCTGATTAGAGACAAGTCACTGTGGCATGACCTTGGTATATCTGCCTTCCCAACCCCTCCCTTCTCTTTTTCCTGGCAGCTATGACATTAACAGATTTCCTCTGCTATGTCTTTCTGGAATGCCATTTTTGCCTTGCAGCAACTGGCCATAAAGAGAACCAACTGAAACCGTAAGTCAAAATAAAGCTCTCCTTCTTTAAGTCACAGGTGTCTGGTATTTTGTGCCAGTGATTTGAAAGTCACTAAGACACGTTTTGGAATCAAGAGTGGGCTTATTACCATAACTATACCTGCCCATGTGATTCTGAAACCTTTGAAACTGATTTTCTGAAGAAATTTAGGAAGAGTTGGAGATTTTGGAAGGCTGGAGAAGACACTGAATGCTGTAAGCTGAGCCTGGGAAAAGTCTTTGGTCAGAGCTCAGAAGAGCAGAATGCTGTTGAGGATGTGCACAGTAAAGGCCAGGCTGGGGAGCTCTCAGCTGGGAGAAAGGAATCCATCGGCATTTGCACTCAAGGGCATATGTGTTTTACTCTGGCAGAAATTTTGTATATACTTCGTCCAAGTTCTGATACTTTGCAAAAAACTGAGATTAAAGGTGGCAGACTAATTAATTTGGTGAAGGAAATTTCAAGGCAGCGTGCAGCATAGGTTCTGCATACTGCTTTTGGCCACATTTATAGTAAAAATCAGAAGCAAACATCAGATCCAAATGATGAGATGCTTGAACAGAAAGGAAGTGCCTGCAAAGTTGGTGCCTTGGAGAGCATGATTGCTGAGAAGACTAGTATGAAAAACAAGCCAAGTACTTTGCATCAGCACAGTTGGAAAGATAGCTTGATGGCTTCTTAGGAGTCAACAAGATTCTGCTTATGAAAGGCTCAAAGGTGTAAAAGGATAAATGTAATTTTTTTTTAATTTTAATTAGGGTTTTTTTTGGGTTTTTTTTTTGTTTTTTTTGGTGCTGGGGATCGAACTCAGGGCCTTCCGCTTGTTAGGGAAGCACTCTAACCACCGAGCTAAATCCCGAACCCCTAGGATAAATGTGAATTGCTTTAGAATATTTTGCTTTGAGACGAGAGTCTTAGGGTACCCTACTAGAAAAGAAAATAGTAAGATAATTGCTTCCCTAAGATTTGGTTTACAATGTGCAGTCATCCAGGCCTTGGATGACTCTACAGCCATGGTCCAATGGGGGGGTCCAGCTACTGCTCAAACTTGTGGCAGACCTTGGTGTTTCCCATGTGATATTGGTTCCATGGGTATGTGGAATACAAGAGTTATGGGATCAGGGAGGCTTATAATCAGTTTTCAGAAAAAAAAAGCCAGGGAGGCCAGGCAGTGTGAGCCTGAGAGGGCATTAAGAGAAGCTGTGAGAATGAGGACAAAGGTGCAGTAGAGACTCCAGGAAACTGGAGAAACCAGGAACATGGGACATCTACTGAGAAAAGCTGGAGGCAGGGAGCAAAATCATTCCAAGAGAGAGGCCACAAGGACAGCAACCAGCGATACCATCAGGGCAGCATCACTCAAGCCCTTTGGAGCACATATCTAACCACAATTTGCTTCACAATGTAGATATAAAACTGCAGGAGTTAATGTTTGGTCTGACAGTTTTGGTCTTGGTTTGTTCGCTTTCCTTTCTATCCTTTATTTCTCTTTTAGAATGGGAATATTTACCCTGTGCCATTGTAAGTTGGAAGTACTTAACTTTTTTTTTTTTTTAATGTTTACAAGGAATAACAGCTAATAATTTTCCTTGAGTCTCAGAGGAGACTTTAAACTTGGGCTTTTCAGCAATGCTGGCACTGCTAAAACTTTGGCAACTCTTAGAGATGGAGTCAATGCATTTTGCATAATTAAATGGACATGAGTATTTCAGGGCTAGGTATGGAATTGAATTGTTTAGATCTAGAATGTCCCCCAAAGCTCTCATGCCCTCAGAGGCAGGTCTTTTAGAATGCAATTAGACTGTGGTAATTGTACACACAATGGATTTATTCACTAATTCAGTAGCTGAGTTAGCTGTTAGGAGGTAAAGCCTGGCTACAAGAAGGACACTAGAAGCATGACCTAGAAGCGTGTTACTATCTCCCTACCTCCTCACTTCTTTTTCTGTTTTGTAGTCACCATAACATAAACAGCTTTCCTATGCTATTATCTCTCTGCTATGTTGTTTCTGCTATGTAGCCTGCTGGCCCTGGACAGAACCCACTAAAATGGTAAGCCAAAATAAACCTCTTCTTCTTTAAGTTGCAAGTGCTGGGTATTTTTTCCTAGTGGTGAGAAAGTTGTGAAGACAGCTAACATTCTCTTAGTAAAAATCAATAGTTATAGGAGGTACCATCAAGCAACATAATTGCCATTTACAGAACACTGCACTCAGCACATGCAGAAAATGAATATATAAAACATGACCTGGAAAATATACTCTCAGGATATGAGTATAATAAACATTTTGTATCCAGAATATATAAAAACTCTTTCATCTTAGTAATAAAAAAATCAACTAATAAAAATGTACAGAATAGTTGGACTAACATCTCACTAAGAAGGTACACTGATAGCTAACAAGTTCATGAATAGAGACTTATAAGAATGTTTAAAAAAAAGACATTTATACATGCACTGCATATTAAGGTACATATGCATACAGTTATACATGTGTGTATATATAAAATTCTAGGATATAACTCATTATTCGATTTCTAAAAATATAGTTCTAAATATCAAATAAAATTTTAAAAATGTTATAAAGTCACTTTGAACCAAGACTATGAGCATATTATAAAAAAATCTCATGGGTCAAATTAAAATTATGATTTATACCTTTCTTTGCTGTAAGTGAAGTTTTGTGTTATAATCCTTCCTCAAATAAAGGAGGCAAAAGAAACCAGGACCACAAGACACAGATCAAACTTCTATTGTTTTCTGTTTGAACATCTTAAATGCTGTAACACAAAACAAAGATTATGAGCATGACTGAAAGTGCTTTTGGAGGATTATCTTCTTCTGTTATGCATTATTCCATTGTAACAGAGAAACAGAGGAAGTAGCAGTAGAGTGAACACTGGTTGCTGTAGATGTAATCCCTTCTAAAGTGAATAAAGCCTTTTAAAAAGTTTTTATCAACTTAGAAGGAGAGGAAACCCTATGAAGCAAATGCATCAAACTTCTGATTTCGAACAGAAATACAGAGGATTTTCCTCTAATGGTATACATGATCCTACCTTGGCCTTATGTTTCATTTTTACTATGGCTCATATCTGTCACTTTTTAGTCTCTAAAGATATTTCTTTCAACTTGAACGTATGCAGCTTAATAATGAGCTTTTCCCCTGGTCACCTTGTATCTTCCACACATCCTAGGGTCTTGTATGTGGTAGGTACTCAACAATGTTTGCTAGAATAAAGAATCACACCTACAAATGTTTGGCATAGGTCTTTACACATAATGCTAAACTAACAGTAAGCTCTAGTCCTACTAAAATTTCAAAAGATTAATTTGTTGTTCATTATTAATCAATTCAAAAATGCATCATGTTGTAAACTGAGTAATTTAGTTTGAAAAGTTTAATTCGATATGAAAAATAACTTCAAAGGGGTAAGGAGAGTGTCTTTCCTCTTAACCAAAGGAAAAAGAGAAAACTCAGTTATCAATTTCTTAGTGGCAAAGTCTGTTTCTTATCGCAAACCAAGGATTATGCATAAAATACAGAAGTTACTAGGGAATGTTTGCTGAGTAAAAGATTGTAAACACGTGTACTTGTTTGTGTACACAAGATTGCATATGTCACTACGAAGCATCAGAAGGTAGTTTGCAGTTATCATGAACTCTAAGTAACCTTCTCAGTAACCATTTTCCAGAAGGTTCGCCTAATCCCACTCTATCAGTATCTTTAAATTGTTACTTATTGAAAGAGATTTGAAGAGACAGACTAGTTTCAGTCATTCTAGTATAATTTTAATAATTGAAAGTAAACAATATAGTAGTAGCAAAACAAAGCTCAGAAAATCTAGAAAATTGCTTTGTCTCATATTAGAGATCCTTTTGTTTTGGGTGTTTAATCTTGAGGTTAAAATTGGCAGTATGTACTTTTGCTAATTGATATGCCAGGGGTTTGCAGGGCTCAGACAATCTCATTAATAATGTCATGCTAGCAGTTCATGGCATGACTATTAGTAGCAATGGACTTCACGCTGGTGAGCTCTGACAGCACATGCCAGGTTGTGCCAACATTTCCATTCAGAACCCCACTGAATGCGTGGAGCTGGATGGAATACAAAGAGAATGTGTCAGCATTCAGGGTGATACTACTGGGTGATATATCAACTGATGGCATTTTCTCTGCCCACCCTGAAATAGCTCCAGGGATAGACAGAGTGCACATAAGACCAAAAGCAATTAAGATAACAGACAATTATTTTGTTTTCCTATTTTTTTCACTTGGATCAAGTTAGATAGAAAGGCGTGCTAATGAATCCACAATAGCCGTCTGCTTTTGCTTTTTATACTTGGGCAGACTGTGTGAAAGCTTTTCTCTAAAGAGTTGAATGTGGTCGATTTTTGCATTCTTAAAAACATAGTTATTCAGTTGGATTACTTATAACTAAGAATAATTATAAGTTTTAGAGACGCCGGGTATTCATAAAAGGGCTCTCTTGCTTAGTAGATTGCGAGACAGTTTTTCAGAAAAAAAAGTTAGTTCTTTTTGGATAAAATAGTCATTCAGATAAAATTATTTCCCAGCATCTCAATCTTCCAGTTATTAATATGAAAATCTGAAACTTTGGATCATTACATTCTACTATTCATTTGATTTGCACGAAGCTGTGGAAATTTGGGGGGAAAAACCCATAGCATGTAAGTATATTAATGTGAGTAACACAGGCTGCTCTGAGGGATATTTCCTTTGATGACACGTTCTTATGTCTTGGTTGCTATTATTTCTATAAAGTGGAAATATTTTAACCTGTTTCTTTCCAATTCATATTGATACTGAATGAATGTGAACATTCTATGTTATTCGTAAGGGAGAAATGTAAATATGAAAAGCTGGATTTTATTTTTTAAAGAAATTTAAAAAATTAATTTAGGGCATTAAGAGTATTGTGGAATTTCTTTTTTTTTCTGATTATTTCCCATTTTACCTTTATTCAAACAGTAGATATTCTTTTTCTTTTCTTTTTAAAATTAATTTATTTGTTTTGTTTTTCCTGCATCTGTAAATTCTCTTTAATTCTGACATGAAAGCCAACCATTGTACTTAAACATAGGAAGTTCTTGGTGTGGAAGAAGAAGTTGAGCTACCCAGTTTAATCTCACCAAGTCCAATTTCACCAGTCATTAACACTTTGAAAGGGGAAATTAATTTGAATGTCTCCCTCATTTATGACTGAGGAATTGTGTTAGAAAGTATTGTTCAGTTACTCTTGATAAAAGATGCACTTAAATTTTTATAAAATATTTCCTAGAAAATTGGGTGAGTCACTTCAAAATAATTTTAGCAATTTCAAAACATCCTCTTTATCCTTGGAAAAGTATGGACAAATTAGAAAAGGAAACAGAGTGTCATGAGAACTCAGTAATAAATTAGAACTAATAAATAGGAACATATAGAACATGTGGATTGCAATGTGTGTAATAAGTAAGGGAACCCACAGAGTAGTGAACAGCATACTATAACAAGAAATATATACCTTCAGATACATCTCAGGGACAATGAATTGAACTTTAAATGCTATCAATCACCTAGGAATAGCAAGTGTTTGAACAGAAAGAATCTGTGATGACCAAATAGAGGTGCCCCATACTCAAAAAAAGAAGAAAAACAATGGATTCTGACATTTTGATTGAGTGATCTCAGTAGAATGCTGTAATTCATCAGTGGAGAAGCTGAAAACTTGTAAGAAGACTTGACGACCTTGTACAGCAACATAAAAAGAGAAGCAACAGTCCTAAATAGACACATCTCAAAAGAAGGCATGCAAATGGCCAATGCAAATATGAAAAAAAAAGCTAAACAACACTAATCAACAGGAATATGCAAATCAAAAATAAAATGCAATACCAACTTACTCCAGTAAGAATGGCTTTTATCAAAAAGACTGAAGATGTTAAATGCTGGTAAGAATGTGGAGAAGTGGAAAACTTGCACACTGTTGGTGGAAATGTGAACTAGTATGGCCTTTGGAAAAACAGTACAGAAGTTCCTGAAAAGATTAAAAATAAATTACCATACTTTTCTACCAAGAAGGAGATAAAATCAATATGTCAAAAGGATATTCACGTTTCTATGTCTCTTGCAGCACTCTTCACAATTGTCACAATGTGGGATCATTGAGTGGTTCATTTTTAAAGAAATCATTCAGCCCTAAAAATGTGTGAAATATTTTATTTGTGGTTACATAGAACCAGAGATTCTTGTGTTAAGTGAAATAAGTAGAAAAAGAAAAAACAACTGCTGCATAATCTGACTGCTGTGGAATATCAAAAAGTTGATCTCGTAGAGGTTGACAGAAGATTGATCGGTTAACAGACTAGGGAGAGTAAAGTGGTGGAAAGGATGGAGAAAGGTTATCCCAGGGATATTTTCTTAGTTAGACAGGAATAAACTGTGATGTGGAATTACACAATGGGATGACTATACATAACAATTCTGTATGTTATATCACAAATAGCTGGTAGAAGAAAACATACTGAATGTTTCCATCCTGAGGAAATGAAAGATATTTAAAGAGATAGAATGTTTAACTTGATTTAAAACTTACCCTGTGAGTCAGTGTAACTGATTTTGAATCAGTTGTTCTTACTCTTAAGTGAAATAAATCAGACGCTCATCAGTGTACATCGAGTTGTTTCCCTGATATACGAAACCATAAGTGTAAATAAGGATAAAGGGGTATATTAGATATTATGTAAAAAAAAAAGTATTCAAAAGAGAGGAGAACTAGACAGGGAGAAGGGATGAAAGAAGGAAGGGAAAAAGGAAAGAAAAGAGAGAGGGAAAAAAGTGTATATAAACCTGCTGCAAATAGGGAAGGGTGGGGGAATGGAAAAGAGGGGTGGGGAGGAGAGGGGGAAACCAAGATATATCATGTACAGGTACAAAATAACCCTGTTGAATAAGATCATTATGTATACAATGCACCAATACATGTTCTTGGTAAAAAAAAAAAAAAATGACCAATAAGAAAAAAAGAATAGAAGGAAAAAGATATAAATAAAGCTTTTGTAAATAAGGGGAGGAGAGTTGCAGAGAAGGGAGGGGAGGGGAATGGGAAAAAAAGAAGCAGCAAGTTATATCACGTACAGGTACAAATTCCTATGATGAATGTTATCATTATGCATATCTAAAATGCACCAGCATAATAAAATGTTAAAAAGTAAAAAGTAAAGATACTGAAAAAGGAAAAAAAATACATAAGGTCCTTTCAAAACAAAAATATAATAGGGTTAAAAGAGTGTCCTCTGATGACTTCAGTAATTTGCAAAATAGCTTGAACCCAATATTTTCTAATTTCACATGCAATCTCATTCATACTAATAGAAGTCTAAGAGCTTTTGATTTATAGAAATGAAGACAAATACAAATACACACACATACACACACACCTGAGAACATAATTCACTGACAAATTTCTATTAAATTTTTGGTGCAAAGTCTGTACTCTCAAAGTTTACACTGACTTTACAAAAATTGGAGGACTTACATATGTGTTGAGTCTTGCGTTAGAAAGACACATCCATAGAAAATTCAAGGGTTTCATTTTCATTCATACATCTAGAAAGCACCTAATGACAATGACAATTTTCTACTTTTGCATTTATCAATGGAAAGAGTTCAAGTAATGCAGAGTGTTCAAAGGAGGCCCTCCAAGGAAATTAAATGGCTTGAAAATGAAATATATTATGCAAAGGGTCAAAGAAGTTTGGTTGGAGAAAGAAAGTAAAATGGATCTTTAAGCAAATACTGTGCATGTGAAACTTGGCAGAGAAGTGAGTTCCCTTCATCAATGTATGACCTGAGAAACAACAATAAAAATAATTGAGATAAAACTAAACATAAGAAAACAACATACAAAAAATATCTCAAAGGGCTCAGAAAGGAATAGTTTTATGGTATTTGTGGTATTTTAATTTATGATGTTTTAAATAAATACAAATTAGAAAATATTCTGAGAGCATTGTAGACCTACAATCAAAACTTAATTTTGTTTAAAGAAAGACAGTATGATCCTCACTGAAGAATCAACAAAACAAAACCAAAGACATGCAGATGCAAAATCATACAGAAATTAGAATAAAATCAACAAAAATCACAATTGCCTGGGCTCCTTTGAAGTTAGAGATAACCTTGTGTCTTGTAAAAAAAGCACAAGGAGAAATATAGAGTCACCAAGATATTTTTGCTTTAAACTTCCACAGATGGATGCATATTTGATCCTATTATCTTTAGATATTTAAACCTGAGGGGGTTTCAAGCTAAGAGTAATCTGAAGAGACAAAGAATGTCATTACATACTACTTAAGGGAACAATTCAACAGAAAGAGTTAACAGTTATAAACTTATATGCACCAAACGTTGGCACACCCAACTTCATGAAACAAACACTCAGGGATATGAAAAATCAGATAAACGCTAATAGAGTGGTAGTGGGGGACCTCAACACCCTGCTGTCACAAATGGACAGATCAACTGGTCAAAAAATTATCAAAGAAATATCAGAGTTGACCCAAATCTGTGAACAAATGTACTTAATAGAGTGTTTTATAATAACAGAATACACATTCTTCTCAGTAGCACATGAGACTTTCTCCAAAATAGACCACATACTAGCCAATAAAGCATGCTTAACTAAATGCAAAAAGATTGATATTATCCCTTGCATATTATCAGATCATAGTGCAGTGAATCTAGAAATCAATGGCAAGAGAAACCACATAAACTATGCAAACACGTGAAAACTAAACAATACTCTCTTGAATAAACAATGGGTCACATATTAAAGAAGAAAGTAGTTTCCACAATCAAACAATGCTAGTACGACCTGCTGGAGTCTATGGGATGCAATGAAAGCAGTCCTAAAAGGGAAATTCATAAGAGTGATTTCCCACATCAGAAAAACAGAACAAGCTCAAATAAATAAACTAATGATGCACCTGAAGTTCCTAGAAAAAGAAAAACAATTCAAACCCAAAGCCAATTTGAGGAAAGGGATTACAAAGATCAGGACAGAAAATAATGAATTTAACACAAAGAAATCCAAACAAAGAATGAGTAGTCAAATAGTTCGTTCTTTGAAATATTAAACAAAATAGATAAACCCTTAGATAATCTTACCAAAATAAGGAAAGGAAAGACTGAAATCCATGCAATTAGAAATGAAAAAGGTGAAATTACAAAAGATTCTGCTGAAATCCAGATTATCAGTGAGAACCTGTACTCTAATAAAAGGAAAAAAAAATAGAGAAAATGAATGAATTCCTAGATACATATGAACTACCAAAGCTGAACAAGCAAGATATAAAACTCCTGAATAAGTGATAGTGTTAGTGAAATTGAAAAAAGCAATGAAAAAGAGATTTACCAATGAAGAAAAGCCAAGGTCCCTAATTATTTACTGCCAAATTCTACTAGAACTTTGAAGAAGATCTAACACCAATATGCCTCAAACTCTTTAATGAAATCAAAAGAAAGCAGTACTCCCAAAGTCATTCCTGGAAGCAAGCATTACCCTGATTCCAAAATCAGAAAAGGGACTCCGCCAAAAAAGAGAACTACAGGCCAATCTCTTTAATGAACACGGATGGAAAATTCCTTAATAAGATACTGGCAAGGACACTGCAGCAAATCATCGACGAGATCATGCATCATAACCAAGTATGATTCATTCCAGGGATGCAGGGATTTTTTACAATATGCAAATCAATAAAGGTGAATCATCAGGGAAATGTAAGTGAAGATAAAAATTACATGATCATCTCAATAAACACAGAAAAAGCATTTGATAAAATCCAACATACATTCATGATAAAAACACTGAAGAAAATAGCAATAGAAGGTTTTAAATAGGAATAGAAGGCCAACATCATACTAAATGGAGAGGAGCTGAAACCTTTCCCTCAAAAACAGGAAGAAGACAAGGATTTCTGCTATGACCATTTCTATTTAATAATGTTCTCAAAACACTAGTTAGAGCAATAAAACAAGAGAAAGAAATGAAAAGGATGTGGATAGGGAAGGAAGTTAAATTATCATTATTTGCTGATGATATGAACCTCTACAAAGAAGACCCCAAAACACCACTGAAAAATTCCAAGAACTAATGTTTAGCCTCAGGACTTGAAAGGGGACACAGAATTGATGGAGAGGATCAGACTGGACCCTCAACGAAAGGAAAGGAAAAATTTAAATAGGGTATGCTACAGTTCATTTGACCATTATCTCAGTGGCAAATCTGTAAGGTTGCTCCAGAAGTTCTTACTGCCTAACCTGGTCTCCATGAGATGGTTTTGCTTGGGGCAGTCTTGGTTTTGAGGAAGCTCTGCCATAATCCAGTGTGACTGTAGATTTAAAGCAGTAAGAGGAGACTTCTGGATTCCACCTGGTAGTTGAAAGTTCATGTAAATCTCTTGTTTCCTCCGTCTTCGAGAGGAACTGAACGAGTTGTGTAAATTTAGAGTTAATCCATAATTTGTTCTTGTTTTGCTTTTAGTTATCCATTAGCTATCAGTAGGTTCAAGGGAAAGAAATCAGTTTTGTTTGTTTTTTTTTAAACCAAAATTGGCTTGCGGGTCCCTGACTACCTCAGAAGAAAGCACAAGTCATGCTTGCAATGAGTAACAGGTTAGAGCCCTGAAAGTTTGATTTTCTTCTTTCCTATCCCATCTTGACTGAATAAAAGTCTAGAGTTTAACCTCTTGATTCTTAGCAGTTATACTGTAACACAGAGTTGACAATTCAAAGTCAATCCCAGCATCTCACTAAAAGAACACTCAGTAATTTATTTTTCTTGTTTTGTACATTTTCAGTATTTTTAGTGATAGTATTTTGGAAAGCACATTTTCCAAAGTTATTGTTTCTAATTTTCCCTTAAAAGTTTATGAGAATCACACAAATCAGGGCATTCTAAGTGAAAATGCATCAACTAAAAATACCAATGTCTGATTCATTGTTTTTCTTCATAAATAGTAATATTTACTTTGTGAAATACACCATTTTTGTTAGTTTTTTGAAGTAAATTATGTTTTCTTACATTAAAATTATAAGTTAAATTTAAATCAATGAAACTTACATAGGAAACTTCACTCTGCAGAAATACAGCCTCAATCTTGAAGTCTCTATTATGTTCTCGTTTCTCTGCTAGAAGATGAAAGCATGTAATCTATCTCCCCAAATTCCTTCACACTTCTGTATTTTATACCACCTAAATTTTGTGAAATTCTCTGTGCTACTAATAGAGTGTCACTTCTATAAATGTGTATAATTTTCATGCTGGTAAGTTAGATTATCACAGGCTAGCTGTATATGTTATTAAATACACAATTCAGAAAACCAACAGCATTTTCCAGTCACTTTAATGCTGTATACTAAGGATGGGCCATTGGAACAGAAAGCCCCACCAACTCCTGCAGTCCACCTTATACTTGACTGTTAAATTGAAAGGTCACAGCCTGAAGGCAATATCAATTCTTGATCAAACAGAAAAGAATCAAGATACAACCGATAGTCTAAGTCCCTGTTGACGGAAGTTTCTAAACCCATCTGGGACACACAGTGTCATCGATTGCAAATATCAAATCCATGTCTGTTACTTCCTGACAAACGATTAGTAATACTTACAAAGTTGTAAAGAAAGCTAAGCTTTTATTTGGAAGCTACATGTCCCTTTTGACAGTCTCCCCTTTGATATTTTTACTCATTGTCAACCTTTAATATGTTGTACATAAACAAGCACGAGGTGCGTGCCTACAAGGATCAGTCATGACATAAATTAATTGCATGTGTGGATGTTTGTTTATGTATTGTAGAAATTACAGGCTGTAAGGGAAACTTAAATTTGCACATAAACAAATTTTTAGAAACAAAATGTTTTCAAGGTCTTCTGACTGTGGCCATCATTTATTGAGAATCTTATATTGCCCAAAGTTCCAGCTATTCAAGAGAAATTGAAATCTAAATTTTCTGTCAAATATTATGATTTTTTTAAACTTGAAGAATACTTTTTAGAAAATATGAATAATGGTCAAACAGACGTGTCTTGCCGAAAATAGACATTTATACTGATCTTAAATCATGAAATGGTTATTCATGGCAGCGACATGGCAAAATTTAGTTGCTCAGTTTAACTATAATTATTTAATTATATTTTTGCTTAGTTAAAAAGAAAAACTAAGGGCTGGGGATTTAGCTCAGTGGTTAGAGTGTTTGCCTCGCAAGCATGTTGCTTTAGAAAAATACTTGTTTTCAGCTATCTCCAACAGTAAAATAGATAAATGAGTAAACCCAGAAAAACACTTTGCTAACATACACAGTACTTCGGTTCCCTACAGGAAATAGACTGTGTTTAATTCTTGAGTTAAAACACTTAAATGAGCTGACTGTAATGAAGTTGGAGAAGCCTCAAGTGGTAAATAAATTATAAACAGAACTACTAAAAATCTTTAACCTCTTAAATGCCTTAAAAAACTATGCACACTTTACTGTATTATTTAATATTAAGACAAACTTATGAGACAAAAACTGTAAATGTAAGATGATATAAAGAACAAATTTCAAATGGTCACTATTCTACCACTCAAGTGTCAATACAATATTGCAGTGTTTCCAGGCTTGCAATACACTGATAATGTTTACTATTTAACATCGATGTAGTAAACATTCAGAATAATTAATTTTTCACTTGGCTTTGTGATATTAACATTGTGATATAATTAAAGAAATTCCCTTAATGAATAATAATGACCACAAAAACTTACATAACCAGGAAGAAGTTACAAGCTGTAATAACTTAGAGCAACATGAAGTTATAAGCGTACTGTTACGAAAGTCAAAGGACGGAAAAGGTGTCACAGCCTGCCATTACTTCTGAGGCCAGAGACAAGAACCAGTCTTCTTTCATTCACTATTTCTAGAGGTAGTTTACATTACTTAGATAGTGGCCTCCATCTTCAAAGCCAGCAGTGCTACATTTCCAATTCTCTGTGATTTCAGTTCCTCTCATTAGTACTCTGTGATTTCAGCAGGAGCACCAGATGGTATAATCTGAAATATTTCCCTCATTTCAATATTCTGAGTTTAGTTTCTGCAAAGTTTCTTTAGCATGTAGTAAATCATAGTAACTAGATTTGGGATTAGGACACTGATACCTTAAATTATTATTCAGCTTACCACATAACCTATGTTTGTATTCATAATTTCCCTTATTATCATACCTGCATTTCATGTGTGGATATAAATACTTTTTTCTGTTTATCAAATAATATTTTAAATTGACTTGCTTTGGTTTGCTTTCAGAGTAAAACTTTAGAAACACAATTAAGTATAGATTATAAAATGCTAAGGAATTTAATTGATGTTTCCAAATTACTTTTTAAAGGAATTGCACCAATTTACGTTTCTCCTAGCAGTTCATAGGAAAGATAAAAATATACAACGTGTAAATAGGTTAAAGATTATGTTAACTCTTAATGGGATAAAACTATGTTAAAATATAGACATTTTTGCCTGATGATTTCATCAATCCCCCAGCCAATTCTTCCACCTTTCACTGTTTAGTCAACTGCTCTGAATGCACAGTCCAGAGCTACTTGTGATTAATAGTGAATCCTCCGTAATTTTAGGATCTCTATCCAGTACCAGAAATTTTCTTTTATCTCAAGTTTGGATAACGAAATCCTACTCTAACATCAGGTCTGTTTGATGATATCTGTTTGATATCAGGGCTAACACAAAATTAGCATTATTTGGAAATAATTTTCTCATTTGTAAATATCTAAATAATATAACTTACTACCAATAAACAGCAATGAACTAATTGCTAGATTATATATCTAGTGCTAAATTCTAAGATTCAAAGACTTGCATGTTTTAGAAGATGCTCCAGGAATAATAGTATTTGGACTTAGAAAAATTCCAAGGGAATGTTGGAAATATTAGGCATTACTTTTGACTTGTCTTATATATTGTAATGATGAAACTCTTTTTGTCAACTAAGAGATTTTTGTTGTTTATGTTTTTTTTTCTTTTTTTGACTTTTTCATTTTAAAATAAGTATACACTTACAGGGAATTGGCACAGTAGTACAGAAGTCTCCTTGGTTCCTTTTATTTTGATTGTCTCAGTGGTGATATCACATATAACTGTAGTACAGTATCAAAACCAAGGAATAAACATTGTTACCACATGACCAATATTACAAGGCAACCTGGAATGTATTCAATAAAGTGCTTCTTGTGTTTGTGACTAAGTATAATTTATGAAAGATGTGGGGTATAGTTACTGTTGAATTTCTGTTTATTTTCAATAAATTTCTATAGTTCGTAGACTGCATTCCACGAGAAATACTCATTATTGTTCTACATGTACTCTGAGGTTTCTATTAAAGGAATTTGGAATTACTAGAAGTAAATATTGTGTTTATAAAGCATTACGGATATTAAAGAAACTCCCCAGGAAACAGAATACTACAGTGATTTTACACGATAACCCATTTAAAAAGCTTTTAAATCATTTTAAAGAATTTAGATTGAAATAATGCTTACTGCACATCTACCTTTATTATAACTCTGCATACTTTCATGATATGAACATTAAATGTTGAGGGTTTTCAATAATTAAGTGCTTAGTTAGACAATTCTGACTCAACACCTTTGCAACACCACTGTCTAAAAAAAAAGTCATCTTTCTAAATGTAATATTTAAGTTTATTTCTAATAATAATATTTCTTATTCAAAGGATAAGCAATAAAATTACAGTTTGAAGAAGATTTTTTTTTGAACACTGTGAAGACAGGTTATTTGGTCTCTGCTTGCATACAGAATGAGAGCAAAAACTGTGTTTATTTGAGAATATTAGATACTTTGGAGATGCTGATGACCTTAAAGGGCACTTTGATTTACATTTCAGTGTCTAATAGGTATATAAGACTCCTTCTTTGTCTAAATATGCTAAATTCTTATGAAAAAATAAAACAAAGAGAAGAACTAATTGCCAGATTCTCAAATACTTTACATAAAAGCCTGAGAAAAGATAAATCGCTGCCATAGGAACAATGGTTAGTTTGGGACAAAACCTGCTCTATGGTATAATTACTTTTGTAATACAAAATCGACTTATTGCTTCATATAACACTATCTTTTTCTTAAATTATTTTTTTTTTCGGAACAATACCAGACCATTTTTAAAAAGCAACGGCATGAGACTAGAAAACTTTTTTTTCACTTATTGAGATTATGTATTGCAGTATCTGATTTTAAAATACATTTTGAACATCAACTGTGTAATAGCCAGATTTGGAACATGAAATATCACTAACCATCTACCTTTTATCTTACTGTTCATGTCTACTTCTTACAAAGCTTAAGAAAACAGCATGAAGGTCAAAATCCATTTTCTTTGCGTCTGCCATTTCGTTATTCTTTCATATGACCTCAACTATAAACACACACACACACACACACACACACACACACACACACACACAGAGAGAGAGAGAAAGAGGAAGTCAACCTTTAAATTCTTTGTTTCACTGTGAAACTACTAGTGACCTCAAGAAGTTTTAATGGTAGAATATTCTAAGAATTGTGACAAGAGTCTTTAATGTCTTGTTTTAGGTTCAATGTGATGTTTGTGATGAATCACATCTACAGTTGATTATGATAAGCTTAATGCTATTCTGGAATATACAGTTCAGGTGAAAGCAATAAAATGATGTTTATTTAAATAGTATCCACCGTAATTAAAGAACTAGTCATGAGAAATAAGTAGGGAAGAATTCACTTTTGTATGACTAAACAAATGCAGTTTTTAATTAAATAACAAATATCTTTGTCCAACACACACACAAACACACACACACTCAAAATTCTTATAGGATAGTTAAGAATATGCACAAGTTAATGATAAAAGTTTAGAAGTAGGTTTATCAGTTTTAAAATCCTTAGATTGAGAGGGATTTCTGGAAGTATCATTAGTATTTATCAAGCTGCTACTAAGTATTTAATACTTTATTTTTTTAAAGCTACTTGAGGAAAATAATCACGTAATAAAGTTTGCCTACATGGCCTGTTTAGTTTGCTGGAAATAATAAACGAAGTCAAATGAAAAGAACAGCTGAAAATCTAATTTTATCTGACTTTCCACAGATATAACATCCAGGTATTAAGTCAATAGAGAAACAGCTCATTTGAACAACACTATCACAAACAAATAAAATATTAGCAAAGGACATAAATAGACATTTGCAAAGAAGACATACTATTGACCAACAAGTCTATGAAATGATACTCAATATGACAAATAAATAGAAAAAAATCAAAATCACTGAGACATGACTTCATGTGATTTATGACAGTTATGAAAAAGTCAAATGATAACGACTGTCCTTAAGAGTGTGACGATTTGGCCACCCCGGGACACTGTTAGTGGGATTGTGGAGGTTTCGCAAAAACCCAAAAGTAAAACTACCATGTGACCCAAAAATCTTTCTGTTAGATAAGTGCCCACAGGAAATGAAGCCAGTTACTCACAGAAATATCTGCATTCTCACATTCACTGACCTGTTACTCACATGAGCCATGACATAAAAACAACCGAAGTGTCTATTGGTGGGTAAAAGGATAAAGAACAAAGAAATTCTGCAGAATACATAAATACATGATTATCAACCTCAGCAAAGCAACATGGATGAACGTAAAGGACATGATGCTAAGTGAAATAAACCAGGCACAAGAAGTATTGCGTGTCTTTACATGCAGAATTTAAAAGAAAAAGCTGAACACATAGAATCAGAGAAAGTTTGTATCTGTAGCAATCACTTTATCTTATTTATATGCACATTAAAATATATTAAAAACCTTAAATATACACAATAAAAATAAAATTAAATACGATTTTATATGAAGGAAGAGAGAACTTTTGTTGTAACCAACAATTAGCTTCCAAATACATATCACACTTAATAGATGTTCTCATTAGTCTCCTGGAACAGGCTAAATTAAATAAACCCTTTAAGGATAGTGCCTCATAAACTCTAAATTTGCAGAAGTAAGCTGAGCATGGTGATACACATTTGTAGTCTTGGCTACTGGGGAAGTTGAGGCTTGAAGATCACTTAAAAACCAGGCTCAGCAGTTTAGACTCTGAGTCAGACAGCTAGAAAAGTAGACAAATAAGCGCTCATTTTCTCTGCTCTTCCTCTCCTCTCTCCTCCTTACATGTTCACTCTCCAAGTTTAACTTACCCTTTAATTATGGATGACAGAGTCTTCCTAAGGAGAAAGACATGTTCTTGTCTAGAACTAGACTGTGTAGGTACTTCACAGGTATCTTATTGCTGTATACAGTTCTCTAATATAGTCAAAGTTCTAAGTACTCATTTTTCCACTCATTTTTCTCAATTTATTTTATATGTGGTAGAACTTTGCTTTTATGTGTATAACATTTAAAAGTATTTTAAAGAATGAAAGAAATAAGCCTACTTCACTAATTATCATAATTATTAACTTTAGAATATCCATGTAATTTGCAAATCATCTCCACATATTTGATTATACTAATGAAAAGTTTAATAACTTGTCAAGGGAAACATAATTAGTTGAGTAAAACTTTTAAATGTACTCCCGAAGAGAGATTTTTTTTTATCCTTTTGCGACTAAATCTTGATTTTTTTTCAGGGATTATTACCTAAACTCCACCCACCTGAGTTTCCCATTTGTTTCAAAACAATGGTCAGTCTACATAATCTTTTAGCATCCCGATAGTATTATAAACACACTTAGCTTTTGATCATTAAAAAGCTTATGTAATGTCATATGGAATGATGATATATTTCTCCATAATACAACATTTTATTAAAACTGTGTTTAAAAATAATAATCAAAGTTAATAAGATATTATTTTCCTCATGTTTATCGTTTGTTTGATTTGGAGTCTGTCTTGTTCATATCACAATAAACTGGCGGCTTAGCCTACTTGTAAGACTGAGAATATTAATCATCGATGGTGAACCTCACTCCACTAAGGTGTTACAATGCATAAAATGACTGCAGGTATTCTAAGTAGAAAGCACACAATGAAAAGTTTGCATGATCTATGTACTTTAAGGAAGTTGAAATTTTAACAGAACTGTAAATATATTTTTAAAAACCTAAAATCTCCTAAATCCTACAAACTATAAAAATAGAGAGTTAGTGAAAGGGGAATTACTGAGAGGTGGTGATAAAGATATGTATATCATTTTTAAAAACAATTTTTACTCAATATGGTGAATTTTGAAAAATAAAACAAAGTCAATTTTATATGATTAAATTACTAAATATATACATAGCACATATTTCAACAATTTCGTTCCTATTTATCCATAAAAATACAATCATATATCTACAAAAATATCTGTACATGGATGTTCATAACAGATTCATTTGTTTTAGCTACATCATAGAAACTATCCAAATGACAATTAAGAGATAGATGGAAAAATAATTCATGGTATATTTATGTAATGAAATGCTTTTCAGCAATAATTAGGAAAAAATAAATTATTGATAAATATAATAAAATGAGTATCACATCATTTTGCTCAGTGAAATGCATGGAATAAATAAATCCATACTTTTACACAAAATTCTATAAACTTCAGACTAACATACAGTAAAATGAAGCAGATCTTTAAAAATATGCAAATGTGTTCTAGAACTGGAAATAGTAGTTTCCTCTGTTTTCACTGTCTATTTTAAGAGGATATTACTTTCAACTAAACAATATTTGTAAACCTGCCAGACTGTTTTCATGAAGCTAATGATAAATGGTTTCTAGCTGCCTTTTTTGGGAAAGTATTGAC
Source organism: Hystrix cristata (assembly GCA_004026905.1). Lineage (NCBI taxonomy): Eukaryota > Metazoa > Chordata > Mammalia > Rodentia > Hystricidae > Hystrix > Hystrix cristata. The sequence goes on along the minus strand of PVJO010015289.1, from coordinate 23,279 downwards.
TCTAATTATTGGTCTCACTCAAAATAGCTTGCAGAAGCATCAGCACAGGAAAAAAGTGATTTTGAAAAGTCTTGTTTATCCAGAAATTTTTATTTAACAAATTATAATGAAATATTTAAATTTAATGTGCAATTTGAAACATGAGATATGAAGAAAATGAGAACAGGCTTCCAAAGTCTGTTGCCCATCTAATCCTTCACTCAAGCACATCATTCAAGTAATAACTCACCAGATTAAATAATATATTCTCCCACTATATTGTGCGGAGCAAATAAAATACTTATACACGCATTTGAAGTAATTGATTTTAAATTATATGCTAAACAAAAATAGAAACTCCACAGAAGAAGGAGATAATACAGTAATAGGAAAGCAGAGAAACCAAAGTTCTCTTTGTACAAGTATGCTAGCAAATTTCCAGAACAGGCCTCTCTGCTCTTGGACTCCTGATCTACGCACCCTTGTGTAACATCCCTCGCTTTGTGTTTGCACACTAGCCACATGCTTCTGAAAACTAAAATAAAAGTGAAGAGATCACTTTCAGGATCAAGTTGCAGAGACAGTAATATTTCTCACATGTGTTCGCTTTCAATGTCATTCCCATTTCTTCTTTCCCTCTTTCTTGCTTGCTCTGATTAAGCTATCTGACATGTTTTGAAATGCTCTTCACAGAGACTCACAGGGAAGGGGCTGAAAGAGACAGGCTTATGGCTCCTGAGGAGCGAAAGCTTTCATGCCACTACAAACCAGAAATCAAATCTTGTTAACAGTCATCCAAGCGATTTTAGAACTACATCTTCCCCAGCAGACACTGCAGACGAAAATGCAGCCCCAGACAATATAGTCATGGTAACTTGGTAAAAGATTTTGAGACAGAGGCATCTCCAGTGCTGTGCCCGGATTCCTGACTTGTTTCATTTTATTTTAATCTACTGAGTTTCAGAGTACATAATTTGATTTTGTTATATAATAATAAAGATTACTGTAAGGAATTGTGACCAATATACCTTAATATGCATTGTCTCCCAGTTTTGTATTTAATGTTGTATTTTTTCAGCACTGTATTTACTGTTTAAGCCCTAAAATTGAACCTTTGCATTCTTCCACTAATACAGAACAGTGCCCATGTGTTTTTATTACTTGAGCAATCAGTATTGTCTTGGAAGGTAACTTCCTCAAAGTAATCATTAAAATTTTCCCAGGTAATGCAAAATGAATCCCCTAGAAAAGACAGAGAAGAGCTTTCTTCATGGGAATGATTCTACTGGAAAAGAAGACATTAACATTTAAGGGTGCATTGTACCTAGTTTTATGAGAGTCTTTCCAAATGCTACTATTCTGACTTTCAGGATCTCATTTCTTCCTAATCAAGGTACTCTCCTTAACAATAGATGACCTGAGAGGGTGGAGATACGGTTTTCCTTGTAATGCAGCCATTCACATAATGAGATTCTGGATTTGGTTTTCAGCAGTCTTAGCTCTACAGCTACAGAATATGAGTCTCTTTCATGACATATCTAGAATATTTCAGGTCATTTATGCAGAATTTAAGCTGGGAATTAAAATGCCTGAGCTTTTCCTTCTGTTTCCTGGGTTTGTCCAGCAACATTGGAGCAATCAGTTGATCTCTTTATATTTAATAGTTTCAGGAAAATGTTTAACAGAAGTATTATTTATCACCCAGAATCCTTGCTTCTTATAAGTGTTTTATTATTCAGAATATTTGATGGTTATATTTTATATATTTCAATTGCTAGATCGCACCATATACTATCACTGCTTTCTTTGCTCCTCAAATACTGTCACTGTTGTCTTTAAATCGAATTGATTTAGTCAATTCCAGAAACACCGGAATCAATATGGAAAACTCATCCTTCAGATTCTACTTCTCTAGCACTATTCTCAGTACCAAATTCTATTAGAATTCTCAAGAGAAACAGATTTTATATATATATATTTCCATTTTGTAGTTGAATAATACAGAAAACAGTTTACTGTACAAGCAAGTCGTTGATGAAAAACAAACCAAGCAAATCAGTGTAAATCAGTTTCCACCCTCTACCCCATCTACCCACTTCCTAGCTCTGGAAGTTTCATGGAAGATATGAGTGTAGCAGTTATGGACACTTCAGCATGGCATTATATCACAAAAGATCTGTATCTGCCACCAACATGTTTACAGTAACATTTTAAAAACTCCTCTTTCTTTCATTATATTTTTTATCTCACTGCATTTGCCAAGCATAACTTTCAAGCAGCCTTGCAAATGGAGACTCTTTTAACCAGCCCAGGCTGTCTGCACCCACTGTCAGTCCTAACAGACTGAGCACAGCTGCCATCACTGTCCATTGAGGGGGGTTATTTTTGGTCCCTGTCCACACCAAGGCTTGGACTTCAGGAAGTAAGAGTCACCTGGGGCGGGACTACATCAGGCTGGACACAGGACACTTGAAGGGCCAGTCTACAGCTGGGATATGAGAGTGAAGTAGGTGAGAAGACAGTGGGTTTGTCTTTGCTTCCCAAGAATCAGGACTCCTGGTGGGACACTGCAGCCATTATTTTGAGTACATTTCTTCCTGTGAAGGTGAGGCAAGGAAAACTGCAGCAGAGGGGATCTGAGTAGGATCATCAGAAGGATTTCATAATGTTGCTGTTAAAGGTGGCCTTACAGGCCAGTTGCTGTGATAGAGACCATCACGTAACATCACTGCAGGGAGATGGCAGAATCAGAGGATGTGATGTAAATAATTATGAAAACTACTTGCTGTCTGTCTATGATATGAATACACACACACACACACACACACACACACAGAGAGAGACAGAGAGAGAGAGAGGGAGAAGTAGACAGATAGATTGACTTATGTGATCATGGAAGCCAGCAAGTATAATATCTCTCAAGGGGCCTGTAGGAGCCTGAAGATCTGGATAACTGATGTTCCAACTTAAGTCCAAACTGGAACTCAGAGGATCAGGATGAAGAAATGTTGCAGATGAAATGTAAAAGTGGTCTTGATAGAAATATACTTCTTGCTCAGGTGAAGCTGGTTTCTTCATCATATTCAGGCCTTCAGCTAATTGGATGAGACCCGCATTATGGAGGACAATTTGCTTTACTTAAAATTCCACTGATACAATATTTCATATAATCTAAAATCTCCCTCACAGATCTACTGAGAATAATGTTCATCCAATTTTATCTGGGAACCTCAGGACTCAGCAAAGATAGCATATACAATGAATCATTGTACACCTATAGCAGAGTAGAAAAACAAATGAATTTTTCCAGATGAATCTTTCATTGTGTACCAAATTTAAGTTATAAATCACATCGTTTCAATCACTCAGTCAACTGGGATCAACACAAAGTTAAACTGAATCATAAAAATACTATTTTGAAGACAAGAGAAAGCTTTTATTGGTATACAATCATATGCATTTTCCATAGAGTTTTCAAAGATAGTTATAGATTAAATCACAGAAGAAAGGTTTAGGTACAAAAGTTTAGGTTTCAAAATAAAGTTGGAAAAGAATCTATTGCAAGTCTGAAGACAACAGAGCGAAACATTGAAGTTGAGATAAAAGATATCAACTATTTTAATAAGAGTCACAGAAAGAATTTGCATTCAGATTTTTACATTTTAATGAGCGGAGAATTTTATTACTTGTAAGTCCTGGAACATGAAGCAAACAGAGCACAATTCAGTATCTGTATTTATCAACTGACTTATCTCAGTCTGTTGTAGACTCTCTGAGACTAGTTTAGAGGACTATTTTATATGTGTTTGATTCCTCTACTATAATTTTTCTCAAGGGACGGGATTTTATTTACCCACCTTTCAGATTCCTGGACACAGAACACACTGCATTTGTCATAATCATCTGATCAATTTTGACCAGTTATTAAAACTTGTAGCCAAATTTGTCATGCAAATGCTAACCTTGTTTTATTACATTAATGGATTGCCTAACTCATTTCCTTTTAGTAGTGTGTCATTTCCCACTCTAGAAGATAAAGTGGTTATTTTTTATGGGAGAATTCTGAGAGTTCACAGATCAAACCCTCATCTAACAAATAAGTCTGCCAAGGTTCAGAAGGACAATGATTTCTGGATCAAAAATTTTTGTGGTAAAAGTTTAATCTTGATACTTTTAAAACTAACCCAGATACCGCTACTAATGAATTTCTGCATATGTCAGATTACCATTGATTATTCTGTTGCAATTTTAATAGTATAAAAGCATATTTTTAACCTTTAGTTAAATAATGTTTTTATGCTGATAAGTACTCTAATATATATCGACATCTAAAAATAGTGTAGTTTTTATTTCTTTTCAAAATTGTGAAGCACACAATTAAGTGGAATCGGTGCTCATTAATATTACACTAAATTACCCCCATGTAATGTAATACAGCCTGTGTTTTATTTTAAAGCCCAATTAATTATTAGTTTTTTATAGCAGCATTAATTTTTACTAATGAAGATTCTAAATATAAACAGCATTTGCTTTACTCACAAACTGCCGACATGTTCTAAGAAAATTAAACTCTGAAGTATGACCTTAAAAAAACTCATAACTATGGTCAAGTTTTATCACCACAGTCTGCTTTCCTGGTACTTGTATAGAATGGCTTGCGTTAACTTTCTGATTCCAACGAAGTAGTGATCCCTGTAGCTGGGACATGGCCTGAAGGTGTCTGCCAAAGTCATGTGTTAGGAGTGTGGTCCCTAGCATGGCAGATTTGAGAGATGTTGGACTCTTATGAAGGGGAGCCTAGGGAAAGGTGAATGGGGGAGCTGCTCTTGGAAGTCCTTTAGGTTGTTCTTGTGAGACTCATGAGTACGTGTAAAAGCAAGTAGTTACAGGATCAAAGTGACCCCTGAATTGCTCTCCGGCTTCCTCTTGTGAGAGGTCATTGCTTCCTCTGACAAAAACTCCTTTCGCCGTGGTGTTATCCGCCATGATGTGGTGAGCCAAAATAGCCTTAAACACAGGCCAAATCAATGGGTTTGCCAAATCTTAATATTTAAACTGCAATACAGTGAGCCAAATAAGCCTCTTTTCCTAATAAACTTACCACCCCTTGGTGATTGTGTGATGATAATGGAAAACTGACTAATTACAGTACCTGTTGATGCTTATGTTTGAATATTATGTACAAAGGAGAGTGTTCAAACACAAGTTATATCTTGAGAAATGAAAGCAGTTCTTGCTGTGGTAAATTAGTTGTCAGGGTGCCATTTAGATACATGGTAATTTACAGATTAAATACATTATTGAGTTCTGTTCTATTTCCTGTTTCTCCACTTTCTAGTATTTCTCCAGGCTTTCTGACTGAACATGTCTGAATTCTCAGACTCAGAGAATTGTAATGAATATTGTCAATATCAAGACAAGTATCTAAGAAATATAACATTGCTTTCATAATATAGAGAAACAAAATATAGATTATTACAGGTATTTCATTACTATTCAATTGATTTAGAGTTCATATTTCATTATTCTGACATTAGCAACTGTGCTCGCAACAGTGTTTCAGATTGTCAATTACATTCGTGTAACTCTGAGAAATTGCAGAAAACGTGTAATAATAAACACACACACAAATATAAATATGTAAGTATATTTGAAAAATAAAGTTTGAGGGGTTGGGGATTTAGCTGAGTGGTTAGAGTTCTTGCCTTGCAAATACAAGGCCCTGAGTTCAATCCCCAGCACCAAAAATATATATATATATAAATAAAAATAAATAATAAATAAATAAATAAAGTTTGAAGTTTATGCATATTTAAAATTTTTAAATGGTCTTTTTAGGAACAACTTTGAAACATTTTGGTTAGATTGATTGTGTATGAAGGATAATTGTCAGTATGTATTTTTCAGATGAAAAAGGTCTCTACCATGTTTTGGTACTTCCTTCCCCATGCACACACCTTCGTATATCCTTTTCTTCCTCTTCCAAAATTGTTCCATTAAGCTAGTAATTTCCAAAAGAAAATATTAGATTTTCCTATATGCACAAACACATGAGGATAATAGACATCATTGCCACATAGCCTGTATTTATTTGTTACTTAAAGGCTATCATCTACTTTATTTGGGATAGAATTCTGTAAATCTTCAATATTGGGCCTTTCCAATTTCTTAGAGTCAATATTTGTTTCATGAAAACATTATTTTAATGGTATTTATATTCTTACATTGTTTTCTTCATTTGATGTTGTTTGATAAAACAAAAATAAGTCAATTTTTCTGCCCTGTAATTTTCGTACAGTATCTGACATCTAATACTCACAAAATCACTGCCTTGCATACCAGCGTTATTGGGTTAATCATTATTAGAATATTATGATCTCATTTTAATTGGGAATTACGCTGACATCACAGAGTCATAGGATCTGAGTTCTAACTTAAAATTCATCCTTTTCAACTCTGTAGCATTGAGCGAGTAAGATTATCTCTAAGTTTCTTTATCTGTGAAAGAAATATTAACACTTCCCCTTAAAAGCCAGGTGGAGCCCAAATTTGCAACGTAACATGTGAAATCAGTCAGCATAATACAGCATGTGATGGTCCTTTGATGAGGCTTCAGTATCCAGTGAGTCAATAAATGGATAATTTAGGTGTTATGAATGTATTTTGTGAATATGATTAAGGTGCATAATCATTTGACTTCGTGAAAGGGGGATTACTCTATTTAATCTTGGTGCTTCTGATTAAGTTCACTAAAAGGCTTTAGAAGCAGAACTGATCCTTCCCTAAAGAAGAAGAAATTCTGCTTATGGAGAGTAGCTTCAGCCTGTGTCCTAGATTCAAATCTGTCTTTTCTGCTACTTTGTAGATTCTGGACTTTCTAGTCGTCCCTCTCAAACCATTTAAATCAATTTGTCCTGATAAGCTTCTTAATGTACCTATGAGTCCTGCATCTTTGCTTGAACATTAACTAACATATACAATCGTAAAAGAATGTAGACAAGAAGTATATGATCATCTAAATATACTTAGAAAAAGCATTGAAAAAATCAAAGCACTTTCATAGGAAAGCACTAGCAAAATTGGGAATAGAAGAAATCTTCAATCAGACAAAGAGTATCTGTGAACATCTCACAGTTAACATATTTAACACTTAATGATACAACCTCACTTAAAATCATGAACACAATCACATATCTCTTCACATTGTTCTGTTCAACATTATACTGGGGGTTGTAGACCGAATAATTAAACAAGGAAAAGATATTTTAAAAACTTCAGAAAGAGGAGTTCATGTATTAGTGATGTAAATTGTCAAAATACCTTAAAAATAATAAGTTTGACTAAAAGTCAGTCTGTTTTTTCCTTTACTTTTCCTTTATTTCACCTTTTACTTTCAAGAGCAGCCAAGTCTAAAAGATGTGGTTGCAGAGGAAGTGTATTAATATAGCTTAATCTATTTGCACAAATGCAGGTATGTTGCAAAATAGGATATATTATTGGTTTTTCTTTAATAAACCTTGTGATTTTTATGGCTGTTAATTCAAATAAATAAAGGTTAATTAAAAGAATTCAAGATATGGCCTTAGGAATGTCAAACTTTAACTAACAGAGTAACTTCGTAATTGGAAGGTAGTACCAGATGCTACTTTTGACTTCTACTTCTGTGTTAATTTCCATTTCTTAATTTAAATAGTAAATTTAAAATAAATTAAGATAGCACAGTGATTTTTAAGGATGAAGATGTAGAATTTAAATTATTTCACTCCATCACTTTCAGGTGACTAATTGGACATTTACTTGCACTTTACAATTTAAATATTTACATATAATACGAACTGCAAGTTGTAATACTATTTTAAGCAGCAAATTTTAATTCATGCACAAAATATTTTAAAGAAACTAAATAGTATATTAAAAGTTGTATGTTATTCTTTTAAAGTTCTTAACAGTTTAAAACTAAAGAAAAAATCAAGAAACTACTATTATTTATTTTCTGATAAGTATGTACACTTTTAAAAATTATAATTTTTTTCTTAGCACATGCTTGCATTATATAGTGATTACATTCTCTGTGTGGAGATGGAACATGCATGTAGCACATCTCAATTCTTTATTCATCCCCTTTACCTCTTCTTGACGCTGCTCCATCTCCTGATCCACTTTCTGTTCTAAAAAGTTCTCTCTCCCTACTTCTGTTACTTATCTTTTATTTTGCTCTTTATTAAAATATTACACGATTATTTTTGCAACTGATTCCATCCCATATTGTAGAGTTTTAAAAACATTCATGTACTCCACATGTCAAAATCTATTAGTACACCGCTAGTAGACAATGCAATCATTTGCAATAAGAACAAAAGTATGTAGTGAATAATTGTAACCCTTCGTTCACCCACATGATACCTATGTGGTTTAATTTTAGTCAATTTCTCATAACTTTCTGAGGCAGAAGGACTAGGAATCATGCAGTGATAATGAAGCATGACTGGGATGCCGTCTTTGGCATAATAAGAATTTGGGCCTTTTTTGCAGAGTTGCTGTGTGTACCTGTAAAATCCTTTGTCTCTAACACATTCTCTAGCATTGCTGAGGGTCAAAACAAGTATCAGCAATGAAGGCGGCAGATAGCATCTAACTGTAATATTGTGTAACTTTCCAAAGCAAATATGAAAATGTGACATGAAAAGTATCACTGCCAAATGGAAATTTGCCACAAAATAACTTCAAGAACACTAAACACCAGTGTTAATTGAATTTGAATAGGGAAATTTCATTAACAGTTTTAAATCTCGCTCAGGCTGAGACAGCAACCTCCTCTTACCCAAGTGACCTATTATAATTAACACTGTTTTCAAAATGTTTTCCCCCACTTTTACTAAAAGTTCCAAGGAATATTGTTTCAGTAATTATCTAAGCTTTATCAAATGACATCAGAAAATAATAGGAAGGTAACTTCATCTAGAACAATGGGAGACATGATTAGGTACGGAATAATGCCTGAATGTAGCTATGTAAATAAAAATGATGACCAAGGAGAAAATTTATATATGTAGATATAGACGTATATCTATATATACACATATATCTCCTAAATATCTTGAAATGACATGATTTTCTTTCTAAACACATCCACTGAATTTTATACCCAATGACTTATTATAACTTCACAGTACTAGAAATAAAATAGAACAAATAAATGTTTTAACCCAGGACAAAACAATTAGTGAGTTTTTGGAAAGAGGGGTTGGAGAAAAAAATCCAAATTATAAGCTTCAGATTTTCCTTCTGGTACGTAATGTGTAAACACATCGGTATAAAACAATTCATCCAATTTAAATATGAATAGTAATTGAAAAAAAACAAGACTTGTACATGAATATAAACTGTGAAAAAAAAGACTGGAATAGTGAGATTTATTAGGGCCTGGACACATAAATCCCTTTACAGTGCATTTAAGTTGTTTTTCAGGGAAAGCCAGCAGAATCCCCTCAAGGAAGGTTTTAAACATACTTTTCAAGAGTGAACACGGACAGACGAATCCATTTGATCTAACCAGTGAACTTTTGACGTCACAGCTCAAAATCTCTGTGCAGAATGTAACTTCTCCTAAAATAAAAAAAAAAAAAGAATGAGACCTGTGAAGCTGCATGTCTGCCTCCATGCAAAAGAACCCTAAAATGCTCTCTTCTCACCATCCAGTCAACAATCAGCTTCTATCTACCTTCCTCTGAATTCCACTCCACCAGCAGATGGGAGAGGTAAGTGTGAGTTTAAAGCTCCTGGCTACCTGCCAGTTCAATGCAAAATAAGAATCTTTTTTGTAAAAAACTAGTGCCATATTATGATTGGATTCTGTGCTCTTTTTTTGGTACTGAGCCCTTGCTTGGTATCAAAGATGAACAGCATGATAAGAGAAATGACTGAAATTAATAATGGTGGCATGTTCACGAAAAGTAAAAACATTTTCCCTGTTCTCAAAAATAAATACATGAACAAAGACAAACATAATTCCATGAAAATACCTAAAAGAAGAGAAACAAGAAATCTAAGATGTATTAGAAAACAGGGGAGAATTATAAGAAAGATAAAGTTGAAAATAAAGAATAAATTTTCTTTCTGATACACATATTTTGGATATAAATTTATTTTCTAGCTTTCTGGTTTAAGAAATGTTAGAGAAAAGAAAAGTGAGAAGGGATGGGGAAGAGTTTTGTTAAGGATGATAATTGAACTATAGAATTAGAAGTTATCAAGATAAATAATATCATATAAATCCTTCATGAGTTTAACTTTCTATTTTGTATGCTTAGCGATGTACACCTCCACCTCAGTGTAAATTCTTTCAGGGTATGGGATGATGACTTAGAATAAAATAGAAATAAATATTTGATGATGAAAAGTGGACAATATCACAGAGAATGCTGACATGTATGGCAATACAAAGTACACAGGAGAAAAAGAAAAGTCCTTATTTTTAAAAAATCAAGTAGTTCATAGTTAGAATAACTTAATTATAATTTCACTGCTATTACTCCATGCAGACAGCAAGTCTTCGTTCATTTAAATTTAGATCACCATAGGAAAAAAAAATTTGGATATCCGCGTGCATCTATTTGAAGTCACAAGAGGGCTATAATCGAAGATCACTGTGTTATTCTTTGTAAACAAATCTGAAGCTGGCAAAATAAAAGGGGGTGAGGGAAGGAGAAAACTTGAGATGTGTTAGGTAAATTTCCCAATTATTTACAATAAATGTAGTCATGTACAGAAAACATATACTAATAAAAATTAAAATTAAAAAAATTAAAAATCATAGATGGCTTTATTTATTTAGCCATAGCATGTGACAAAAAACTAGATGCAGTAAAATTATAATCCGAAATTGTCTTAAAATTCAACTATTATTGTCACATACAGACCCCTAAAATATTTTTCCTTTTGATGCTTCGTATTTTTATTTTCATGTGTAAAATGAACTATAAATATGAGCCAAAGTGTAATAAGTGATAAAAGAAATTGTAGCGAATAACTGCCATGATTCCTGCCTACCTGGAACCTCTTCCCTTACATGAGTAAAGCTGGTTTAGTTGGTTCCTTTTTGGCGGTTAGCTGAGCAGCCCAAATGCCATATCCTTGATCCTTGCCTGACTCCTTCACCTCATCCTTGGCTGGGGCTGTTGAAGCAACAGGTTGGCGATGGGGCCAGTGATCTCACATCAGATGGTTTGGTCAAGAAGGTCTTGACTGGAAAGATGTACTCTGTCTCCCCAGAGAAAGCCAGGACTTGTGTGCGCTCATTGATGATAGAATTGGGTACCAAAACAACAGTGTGGTGACGAGTCTGCAGAGGAGCCCTGGCAGCCCCGTCGACAGTCTCCTGGAAGCAGGAGTGCAGTTTCTTCTGTGATGTCAAAAACTTTAGGGTCATAGATGCTGCAGCTGCTGAATGTACCTGCTGAATGACCAGCCCAGAGGAGCAGGGGCAATGCTCGGCATGTTTGGCAGTGTCGCTGCGCTTGGTGCCACCTCATCTCCACTCTTTATTAGCTGTATATAACTAAGGGTCTCAGTGGTGCCTGAAATCAATAGTACATTCTCATCCTCAGAGTGATTCCCCACTGTGTTCTTCTATAGAGTCATCACTTTTCTACTACTCTCAACCCTTCCTCACAACTGTTAAGCTTTTCTCTCCATTATTTTCTCATTTCAAGAATGTTTATGAATGAAATCATAAAGTGTGCAACTAATTTTGACTGAGTCATGCCTCCAAAACCGTTGCAGTTTTCTGAAGTTGGCTTTTATTCAACTCAGCATAATTCCCTGGAGGTTCAATACAGTTCATTGTGTGCATCAATAGTGTGTTTTTATTTTAGGTACTATTCCCCCTTATGGAAGTACCAATTTGCTTAGTGTTTCACTTGTCAAAGGAGATCTCTGTTGCTTCCAAGTTAGAGACTATTACTACTTAAATTACTATGAACAGTTATTAACAGTTTTTTTTTTTTGTGACACTAAATGGGATAAATCTTCTGAAGTCTAATTACTGAGTCATATAGTAGTCGCTATATCTTTTAGTGACCAGTTTAATCTTTTAAGAAACTCCCACAGTTAGGTGCAGTATGCAACTTTGTCTTCCCACCAGCTTCACTATGGGTGAATTGTGTCTTTTTGTATCCGTAGAAGAATCATTACATTTAAAGTATTTATTTATATATTAGAGAAAAGTTTCCCATTTTATTTTTTGTTTTATACTTTTGCTTTTTGTTATTTATTTCTGTTTTCTCATTCTTGCTTTTTGGGGGTTAACGAAGACTTTATAAAAGTCTATTTTTAGATGTAAATATTTTGGTGTTTTGCCTTTTATAACTTTCTAATATTTGCTGTAACATTTTATCCTATATCTGTGTCTGTTTGTGTATGCATTATGTAAAATAGTCTACCACTTTTGTTTTTTTTCTAGATTAAGCAATATATAAAAATCTTCTGTTCCTCTATGTCTGTTTGCAACCACCATTAGTTTATAATTATCCCAATTTTTTACATTGGTTTAAACCATATCAATATGTAGCGTAATATTTACTTCAACTGTCAAACGTGTTTTAAAAACTTCGCAAAAGCACGATTGATTATATTTACCTATGTTTTACTTACTGTGTTTCTTTTCTTTGCAATACTCCATGGGTCCTTAATGTATCGTTTTCCTCATATTTATAAAATTCTCTATAGGCATTTACTGAAGGTAAGTTTAAATCTTTTGTTTTGGCTGTCTTCCTCTGGCATTGCTCTGTTATGGAGAATGGCCGGGGGCATCTCCTTAACTTGGTGGATGTAGAAATACACGTTTTCCTACGGGGCATCATTAGTGATGGCTATGGTAGGAGTGCTGGCTGGTCCTAGACCACAGCTGATTCCTCATAGTCATGGGCTGGGGAACTTATTCCTAGGTGGGAAATCATTCTGTGCCTCTCTACTTGTCAATCTCTGACACCGCTGTAGCTGGTGCAAAGGGTAAATCTTTATCCTGGTAAGACTAAGTACAGCCTCCCCACTTGGCCTTTATCGATGTGGATGAGAGACGAGCCTGTGTTTCTGTGGTGCTTGCCTGGGTTTATGTAGTTATTTTCTAAAGTTTCTATATTGCTGCACTACTTCTTTCCATAGTCTTTTTATGGGACTCTTACCTGTCTTTGCCCACTGGCATGTCTGAGTTGTCAATTTCTTCAGTTCCAATTATGTAACGTATAACTAAAACCTATTACCCCAGCAACACCCCACTGTGTCCTTCCTTGGGCTTTGAGGTTCTCAGGGTGTCTGATTTCTTTCCACTTTTTATATTTGTTTGTCCAATAATATCCAGCCTTGACTGCTACGTGTAATGGGAGGAATACAGAATAGTGTGTCTAGTCAATCTTCCTGGAAGTGGTTTGTGACTAGTTTTTAAGAGAACTGGTTCTAAATAAATAATCTAGGGTTCGAATTATACTTCAACTGCACAGAAAATTTTGACCATTAGACAAGCTCTTTTGCCATTTTTTTTTCCTGGAAGTTTTTATCCTGAAATATAAATAACTGTATTATATACTTTATTAAGATGCTATGAAGAAAAAAAAAGATGCTATGAAGAGTATAAATATTTCTGAAATATTAATGGCACATATTTAGTGTGCAATGAATTTTAGCTTTTAATTTTTTAAATAAAAACTTAAAAAATCTGTTTTTTGTGTATCTGTTTTTTCTTTAAAAAAGTTAGTCAAAAAATGTTAACCATAAAGAAAAGAGAAAGAATTCAGTAGATAGAGCACATTAATTCTGAATATTTCCTGGGTGAGAATTTGATTTAAACAAAGCTCCTCTACATAACCATCTTCTATTTTCTTAGGTACCTCTAGAGAGGATGAGCTTTGTGCACATGAAATCTTGCTTTTGTTGTTACCATGATTGTTAATTCCCTCTCTTCTATAATTATAGTACAAACTACATATTATTATGTGGCTCTAGAACATATCTTCCTACCTCTCATTAAACGTTCACCCTTTCATTAATTTGTCTACGTTAATTTGGCACATATCCATTGCCACAGGAGTCAAGTTTTGTCTCCTTTTCTACCTAAGCAAATACTTACTGTCGGGGAAGTGATCATCTCCATGTGTAAGTATGTATGCAAGTACACAACTGTCTTTCTCAAAAAAAAAGTCAAACTTGGTGTTCTTACACTAGTAAAAGCAGTTTATTCTTAGAAGTGTTTTTAACTTAGAATTAAAATATTTCCACTTTGGGATGTTAATATTTGATATGCAACTCCAATGTTTCATGTTTCTTTAGAGAAACAGACATGGATTCTTCGAGTTGTCAGTTAACATAAAAAAACTGAATGGTTGAGAAAACCAGCTAAGTCCTGATTATTGAGAAATTCTGAATACAAAATCACTGTTTTCAACATTTTGTATTTCTTGCCTTTGTTTACTGTTTTGACAAACCCCAAGGATTTTCCTCTTTAACAAATCTGTCCCTATTTTATTTTAAAAATTATTTTATTTCAAAGGAGCTTCTATTCCCCAAAACTTGGATTCAGTAATGTTAGTTTTCTTTTATTCTGCATTATGAACGCCATTTGTTCAGCGGGAAATTATTTACTTGGTTTGCAGAATAGTAGGAGGTGTCATTGTGCTGCGCAGAATGAGTCCTCAGTCTTATGTAAAAAAGCCTCGCGCTTTAGCGTTTTCTTTATGAAGCTACAGCGATTGGTTTCAGTTTCTTACTGGAGCTCAACACAGGAAGCTTCATAGGCAAAAAAACAGGATTTCTATGTGCATAAGTTCAGAGGGTCTCGTTCAGTGGAGTTCAATTTAGAGAACAGATTGCACATCACAAATTACAGTGCCACACCGGCGTTCCATTTAACACTCTAATTTTGTGCTATCGTTTCTAGTTCTTTTTGTACTGAAATAGTTCATTTAAAAACAATCAGCCACATAAATGTTTAACACTATTGTAAAATCAGCGTGATAATGCTACAAAAATTAATAGTGATCTTCTAACAATATATTTTGTGAAGTAACGGCTACACATTAGCCACACAAAAAAGAATCTCTTCATGGATGTTAAATAACAACCATAGAGACTGAGAAGAATTTAAAACAGTAAATAAAAATATCGGTTATGTAGAGAAACTTAATTTTCAATAATAGTAAGCCCTCTAATAAAGATATTTTAAAAAGGCAATTTTACATTAAGTAATTTTTATAAACAGGACTTGAAATATGAGTTAATACCAATATTTAAATGTTGATTTAATTTGTACTTATGTATTTTAATTTCTTACTAAATTTGTGATTATTTACAACTCACTTAAATAACTATAAGCCATACTTTAATGTGGTTACGTATCGGAAACAATACTTTATTAACACCTTCACCGTGGACACCTTAAACTGTGTACACACAACTGCACAAAGTACAAGTTTTGGCTTGAAGTATAAACTATTTTAAGTAGCAGAATACAGTGCCATCCCTTAAAATGAACATGTAGGCAAAGGGTGTAGTTCATCATTATCTAAAATACTCAGATTAAATGACAGTATTTTGATTTGGCATTTGTCTTATACTTTAAAACAAATGATTTTTCATATTATTGATTGTCAAGCTTTATTTACTTTAAAAATAAAATTTTATTTATGTGATTACTCTCTAAATGATTAACACAATCATGGCATATTATCAAATGTCTAACCTTTTTTAAGTAACTGAGTTTAGAAGCTATAGAATCCTCTCAAAAGCAAAATTCAATCACATAGGATGAATGAAATAATGTTTTCTTGGTCAGCACATTAAATTATGCAAGGTCTAAAAATGATGTGTGTACTTTTTAGTAGTTTAACTTATTGCATTAGCTAAGAAAATATTGTTAAAGCATGTGCTCATTTTAAAATTAATTTTCACAACATTTTAAATTTTGAGGTGAAGTTAAATTCCATGCCTGTATTTTATTGCTGTTCTGTTAAGTGAACAGAGAGAGAAGTGCTTAGATAGCCCCTTCCTCTTGTGTTTTAAAATCTTAATTTGTGTTCTCTCATGCTGAACTCAGGAAGCCTTTTAACTCTCAGCATCTTATAGCCATGAAGCATGACCCTTTATTTTTCAGAAGTTTCTGTCTAACTCTTCCAATGGAGCTCTTTTGAAAATTAATTAAAGGACCTAACTGATACACAGCCTTGGTTCTAAGATGGGGTAATGATTTCCAGGTCAGCTGTGGATACCCAGCTACGTGGAATGCCTTCTCGAAGACTCTGTTGTTTCTAAACCTCTGCGATGCCTTCAAATATAAATTTATGTTTTGAGAAGCAGCTTTGTCCTATGATGAAATCTCCAATCCTATCACATGCTATTCAGAAGTATTGTTCTTTTATAGTACGTTTAATTAAAAAACTCCTACTTCAGAATGGTAGTATAAGAATGTTGAAAACAAAACTTCAAATGCCTACTCTGTATTTGATCCTGTGTCAAAAAGAGCAGTTAAAGATTTTATGATATTTTAACATTTATGAAGTTTGCCTACTATAAAAGGGAAACATGAAACTAAGTCAACCACAAAAAAAATATTGCATAAAAATAGAAGTGAATATTTTACTGGAAAATGTCTTCCTTTTAGAGTGAATCTATTTAACTGTCTTGTTAATCTGGTTGTGCTTCATTTCTCACATACAGTTTATCTTCCTCTAAAGGAAAATTCCACAACTCAATGAATTTTGTAGTTGGACTAGAGAGCCCTTAAAAATTGTCTTCTTTCAACAATATTCCAAAATTTTGTATTTATTTCACTTAGGAAGTTTACCTATACTATGGCTAAATGCCTTGTATAGAAAACACTTCTCTCTATTTTAGGTAAGTACTTACAAGAAGCAGATGGCATAATGCAATTATTAGCAGTTGGCACCACGGGTAAGAAATGAGAGAAATTTAAGGCTATTGAACACTAGGGAACAATATTCATCCTGGCACTTAGGGACTTACCCATGAAGCTCTCGTTAGTTTTAATGAGTAAGTGTGGCCAACCTGGAAATTTTCACATTGAGTCAGCACGAAGTTATGTGGCGCAGGTGTTTAATTGTCAGTGGATTTAACGTTCAGATCTGAATAGATTAAAAAATCCAAGAATAAAAGCATTCACTAACAAAGATAGAAAGGTCTGGGAAACAAAATTGTGATTTTAAAATTGAAAACATTAAGAAATTTTGAGTCTATTGACCAAAACTTAGTTCCATCTCTTTTAATAATTTCATATATATATATATATATATATATATATATATATATATATGTTTTATTTCCTTATATAGTAGACTTATTATTGTAGTCATCTTGAGCAGGAACACCCAGCTGGACTGAGTTGGTTCTGGGCATAGAAGATCCACCTGAAGGTTATTGCCAACACAACACATATGAGAACAGGAGCAGAAGACGGGCTGGCTGTTCCCCAGGAGAATCTCTCTTGTGGCTGGTTCTCCCACTCAGGGCCTTGCTGTCATTGGGGAAGGCTGCTGTTTGCTTCAGGTAAGCTCTGGTCTTCATCTCTGCTGTAAGCATCGTATCCTGGCTCCAGTATAGATCTCTTCAGCCTTTTCGTGCAGACACAGATGTACGTGGGACATTGCCGTGAGCTCCCAACCCTGGACTGGATCCAGTGCACAGGCAGAAGTTCAGCACTTTTCCTGCATTTGGCCCTTGTGTGTGAAAATTGTAACTTGGACTTGTCCTGTATTAAATCTGCTCGCTTGCAAACCATTGACTCTAGAAAAGTAACTAATATACCTTGGTAGTAACACATTAAAATATTTAAATTGTGATGTCAGTATTTCTATTTTATGTGACTTTATTTTCAATAATATTTTTATTCAAATGTATTAATACTACAGAATATAATTCATTTTCTGATATAAAACACAAACTCTTATTGAAATATTTGCAATAGAATGACTCCACTGTTCTAGAGACAACATTTTTGCTGTTTTTATATGCAGAGTTTTGGAAATCATCAAAAACCTTGATATCATGTCCAGGCAACCTGAGAGAATTATTTTATTCAGTTTTTATTTTACAAGATACTGGAGAGATACTTCATAGTGACTTTATTTCTCCTGAATTTATCACATATACTTTTATGAGTATGTTTTCAGTAGTTCAACTTTACATCATTGCTTGTTGTACTTGTGTTATATTTACATATGATTTCCAGTTTTAAAAAGTCATTACTTGTTTTGCAACTTTTAAAAATTGCATTCATAAAAAAATCGCATTCATTTAAAGATCACAAAATCTAGAGTGAGAATGTGTAACTAGTCTTGTTAATGAAATCAGGTGTGTGTTTAGAGATGAGATTTCTTTATCTATAGATCATTTGTTGAAATAATTTCTACAGCCATGCAAACACAATTCTGGTATTTCTATATAACCCCTAGCAGTTCATACATCCTTGGGCAAGCTACTGAACTTATACTCAAACTCTGACCTTGGGTTTAAAACAGAGACAATATGTGTTCCATGATAAAAGTGAACAAAAAATACACTACATCTGTAACTAAAGAACTTAAAAAATACCTTATCTTCTCCATTTCTCAAACATTAAAAAGCAAAACAAGAGAATTATTTGCAGATCTGTTCTGGTGTCCCAATGTCATATCTCTGTTTCAGTATTTCTAGATTAGGACTTAGCATTTAATATTTAATAAGAACTTACTTTTATCTGCACAATGTAAATAGATAAAACAGTGTTAAAATACATAACCAATTTAAAGTTGAAAAATAATATAGCAAAAGTAGTTTTTAAATATCTTTAAAAGTGTGTCGTTAATAATGCCATGTCAAGTGCAATTGTATAGATATATGCTATAAAATTATTTTTGAAGTTTGCCTTATCAAAAGATATGAAGACAAGAAGTTATATTTTTCCAAGTCTTCTATGAATTGTTTTCCTGGTTCTTTTTTCTTACATTGATTTTCATGTCTGCATCATATTTTTAAATTATGCTACAGAGGAAAAATTCTTAGGCATGAAGTTCCAAGTGATACAAAATGTATGAGGCTTCCTAAGGACTTTCATTAGGTGCTGAGATTCTTATCCAGTCTGATAGCAGAAAAAAAGTTTACTCTTTCTAGCAAAGAAAAAAGTAATCACTTTATTAAAAATGGTTCAGGTATTATTATATTGGGATAAGGAGAAGAAGAGAAAAAAGCAATTGATTCTAGCATGAGAGTCCTTTAATATGGATTGAATTGTTGCTTAAGGTGAGATGAAGCCACTGAATGAGGAAGGCAATCCAGTCAGAAAAGGCAGGCAGGGCATGAGGGGAGCATTAACATTAAGAATCAAACTGAAAATAACTCTTAAGTATTTGATGCGTTAAAGCAAAATCTAACTGCACTGATGCTAAGTTATAAGAAAAAATATCACGTATTCAACAAGATCTAAAAACCATACTCCATTGTATTTCCTCTTTCTAAACCCCCCATTTTTATGCCTTGTGATATTTCTTCAGATACATGTTTCACTTTATCAGATAAACTTAGATAGATTTACAAAGAGCTGGCTAATTAAACAATTAAAACATTAATTACTGTCAGAGGAACATCCCTTTACAGAATCACAGGAACGAGATATGCAACCATATCAAATGTATAAAAATTACCCAATACATATGATAGAATACGAGTGTCATTTTTACTTATGATGGATTATTGACATAAAATATATATCCCTATAAAATATATATATGTATACATCTCTATAAAGTATTAGGTGCAGGTGAAAGGTGATAGTATATATATCAATAAATTATAAAATGATTCATCTTAATGAGTGTAACAGCGAGGCAGCATATGCCATATTTTTTCTAAAAATTCATTTCTTTTGCTTAACGTACAAGAGAAGAGACTACTAGCCACATGATATATATCTATGATGTGTGATCTCTATATGTGGTGAAAGTTTAAATGAGAACCATTACAGTAAAAGGCATATTGCCATTAATCTCCCTTAAAATGTTCCCCCTCATTTCAAACACACCTCTCCCATTTTCTGAAGCAGCGCCAGAAGCCCTCTTTGGTGCGTACCTTACAAATTATGATCAAAAACATAGTGAATGCTGCTGATGAGTGAGCCTGATAGAGAATCAGGCTTGTAAAAACGTTAAGGTGCATTCTCAGTCTAACTTGTTCACTGAATCTGGCACCATGTGACTTCCGGCTCTTCTCTAAATCAAAATGATCATGAGGGGCTGGGGATTTAGCTCATTGGTTAGAGTGCTTGCCTCACAAGTACAAGGCCCTGAGTTAGATCCTCGGCACCAAAAGAAAAAAGAAAAAAAAGAAAAAAATATGATCATGAAGGGTAAAATTTTTTAAATTCTTCTGGGAAGATATAGCTCGGTCAAATGGAACCTCTAGTTGTATTGTTTTGAGGAATCTCCACACTGATTTCCACAGTAGTTGCACCAGCCTACATTCCCACTAACAGTGGAGGAGGGTTCCTTTTTCCCTGCAGCCCCACCAGTATTTGTTATTGGCTGATTTCTTGAAAATAGCCATTCTTTCTGCAGTGAGATGGAATCTCAGCATTTTAATTTGCATCTCTCAAATGACCAGTGATATTGAACATTTTTTCGTATATTTATTTGGTTTTTGTACTCCTTCATCTGAGAAGTGTCTATTCATTTCAGATGCCCATATGCACACACATGTTTTAGCTGCACAGTTTGTAATAGCTAAATCTTGGAAACAGCCCAAATACCCAGCAAATGATAAATGGATAAAGAAGATGTGGTTTTTTTATACAATGGAGTACTGCTCTGCCATGCAAAAAGATAAATTTGAGACATTTCTGGGTAGATGGATACACATTGAGAACATGCTCTTTAGTGAAATAAATTGGACACATATGAGTGAATATCTCATTGTTTCTTTGGTACGAGAAATCAGAAGTGTAAATAATGACTAAAATTTTAATAAATATTGTGAAATAGGAAGGAAGTGTTGAATGGGGAAGGGGAACTAGGGAAGGGGAGGGGAAAAGGAAGGAAGAGAAAAGGAAAAGAAAAGAAAAAAAGATGGGAAAAATGAAAATAAAGCTGTCATAAATAAGGAGGGGAAGAGAAGTTGAAGGGAGGGGAAGGGAGAGAGAAAAGTCAAGTTCAAATTCCCTATGATGAATGTGATCATTATGTATATGTAAAATGCACCAATAAAATTAATTGATAAAAAAAGAAAAAAGAAAGATAAAAGTTTTGAGTTGACTCAGGATATCAAAGTAGCCTCAACAGGTCAATTAAAAACAGTCATGAAAGGGTACTTCCAGACCTGCTTCAGAAAGTGGCAAGAATGAAGGGATAAGTGTGTTGGAACTGAGAGGGAGTATTTTGACATGGGATTGGTTGCAATGTGTCTTTTACTGTAGTAATTTTTTTCATTGAGACATTCACTGTATTTGTGATCATGCCTCATAAGGCATTAAGACTCATAAAAAGTTATCTTTTAAAATATTTAAAATTAACAACTTCATATAGTTATACATGTTAGCATTGCAAGAAAAGATATTTAATATGTTATCTATCATTTAGAAAGAGATTAAACACTTAATTAAGGCAATAGTTATTCAACCAGAGCTCACTCTTAATCATGATAAAGATTAAATTCAATCTCTTTTAAAGATGAACTTCTTATATTAAATAGAAAAGAATATTCAGAAATTTCAAGAGTATATTAATGCCAGGTAAAAATATGCTACTTCAGTTTCTGATCTACAGTGGTTGAGACATTTGAAACGAACAGTAAAAGGGTGACTGGAACAATGAAAATAGTAATTTTATTGCACATTTACAGTCTTATGTAATGGATAGTTCCTGTAAAATAACGTTATAATCATCTGATCCATCAGTAAAACAACAATGTGCAATTGAAATATCTACTTGACCATAAACCAGCAGACTCAAATGTGAGTGTATGGTCATATGGTTATGTCAATTAGAATCCCCAAGGAAGTATTTGAAATGTCTCACTAAAATGGACAACTAGAGATTTCAATATGGTTAGAGTGACATGGAATCACAAATTATTTTTCTGTACATACAGTAGTGTCCTTACAGAAATGAAATGTTTCAGTCACATAAAGCAACCATATAAAGCAATATACCATATAATGAGAACAAGAAATTACATTGAGCAAATATTTCAACCTTTAGTATTAATATCTGACAGCAGGTCGTATCTCTTCATTTTTTATTTTCTATTACTAACAAATACATACCATGTAGATGGCTTTGCTTACACAAATTGGTATGATTATTGTGAAAAAATCTTGAATAAAAAATAAAGTGCAACACACATAAGTGTATTTGTGAGAAAATTAACTACTGTGATAGTTTCAATTTTTTGCACATATGTGAAATATAGTCAAGAAGAAAGCTATCTCTGTAGCAAGTTTCCAAAGAAAAGGTGCATTTCATAGACAACAAAGAAACTCACAAGGTAAAGAATATCACTGTTTTTCTTCAGGTTAAGGCATCTGACTTTAGGTCAAAAATATGACAATAACTAGGATCCATTTACTTTAGGAAGCAGTCATTCCCCCTTATGTGCAAAAACTCCTCTTTTCGCATAAATTGCTGCTCTCTCTTCCCTGGATAGTGATATTATCAGATTGTCAATAGAATCAGAAAAATATGTCTCTATATTTATGATGGAAGTACATTCGATCATAATTCAAATATAACTGGGTAGAATATCAGACCTAATAAAGCTTCGATAAAAGCAATAATCACTGGTTTCTTAAAATCTACTGGAACATTCATTGGTAGTTACTCTGCCCACTAGTGGAGATTGATAGTTTCCCTGAATGACAGATCTATTTCTTATTTCTTGATCCTGTCATTCTAGATGCTTTTTACTAACATGTAATAAATACAAATGGCAACTTCTTCATATTGAGTTTCATAAATAGTGTTGAATTTCGAGTTCTCTCTTCCTTCAGAAACAGTAATGCTTATAGAAGATTTTACTCCTGAAATGTTTCTTTCATAGCTCTTTTACTCATAAAGAATTTAACAAAAATACCTTTATGAAATAGAACATTATGGTGGGCAAAATTGTAGAAAAAGCAAAGTGAGAAGAGAATTTAGTTAACCGATGAAAACTTTTTAAAATCAAATCCTGAGTTAATTGACTTTACATATTCTTATTGATTAATATTCTAACTTAATATTTTTATTCCAGATAACGACTGAACGCTTATTGAGCTGTGTGTCCTTCTGCCT